>JAADWA010000151.1:0-47230 GCA_023335935.1 Pythium phragmiticola
CCCCCCCCCCCCTTCTTACTGATTTACATGCAACTGAATCACACAATCAAGCATTTGCCGCGAACGCCAGCGTCCTTCGTTTAATAATTATGGTTCAGCTCCGAGAGAAGACGACTCGTGTTCCTCCCGGTCGTGCCTCTCTTGTGCTCTTGACCGAGCTCTTCACTTTGGTCGCCTCGCGCTCGACTCCTGTTCTTCTTCGTCCTTGTCGTTTGCCAAACGACACGCGGCGCTCACTGAAAGTTAAAGGCGTGCTGGTCGTTGTCAACGCCAAACGCAAACTGGCCCGACTGCATATCGAACGTTGGCTCCACGTTAAAGTCGTCTTCTTCGTCTTCACCACCATAATACTCGCGGACGATCCGCAACGCCTTTTCGTAGATATCTACATCCACACACACAGCACAGACCAACAATCTATCAGCCTCCCTGCAACTATCAAAACGGCCAACAAGTCTCGTACCTTCATTGGCATGGTACTGCAGCTCTTGAATCTTGTCGACGCCGCCGGCTTCTTCAATGTACATGGCCATTTTGTTGTCTTCGTGGATGCCAGCGTCGGCGTCGCCCGTGTGGAGAATCTTGAGCAGCGCGTCCAAGCTCAAGTTGATCACGGCCGCGTCGGGACACCCAAGCAGGTTCACAAACGGCGGAATGCAGCCCTGCTGGACAATGTACTTGATCTGCTCAATCGTGCCGCCCGACATGGCGTTCGAGACGGCCCACGCGGCTTCCTTCTGGACGTCAAACTCACTGGTCACGAGCTGATGGACAAGCGGTGGGATCACGTTGGCGTCAATGACATCTTGGATCTGCGACTGCGTGCCGGCCGTGATATTGGACAGCGTCCAGCACGTCTCCTTGCGGATGAGCTTTTTCGGGTGCTTGAGCAACGGCAGGAGCCGAGGCAGTGCACCGGAATCCAGTGCCATTTGGGTCTGCAGTTCATTGCCCGTGACGATGTTCCCAATCGTACGAAGTGCTGGGGTCTGGATCGACACCAGCGAGTGGCCCAGCAAGTTGACGAGCTGCGTCACGACGCCGGCCTCAATCACGGCCTGGATCTTTTCATTCGAGCCATCCGACAAGTACGACAGTGCCCAGCACGCGTCGGTCACGACCTCTTCGTCCGGGGAGAGGATCAGATACTGGAGTAGTTCCAGTGCCGGGCTCACGAGACTAAACTCTGGCTGCGGCTTGCCACGGCACAGATTCGACAGCGTCCACGTGGCGTTTCGCTGCACACTAATCTTGCCCACGCTGCGACGGAGCACGGCCAGCAGTGGGATCATCGCGCCGGAGTTCAATACAAAGTCTCGGCAAAACGGCGAGTCGCCCGAGATGTTGCCGAGCGCCCAAACGGCCTGCTCGCACACGTCGTCGTTGGTCGAGAACAGCAGCTCGCAAAAGACGGGCACGGCGCCCGAGTTGATCACGACTTCCGTGTGCTGCGTCGTGCCCGACGCGATATTCGTGAGCGCCCACGCGGCCTCAAACTGGATCTCGGGCTTGTCGTGGCGCCGGAGAAAGTTGACAAGCAGCGGCACGACGCCAAGGTTCACCACGTCCTGGATCGGCGGTTCATGCTCTATCATCATCGCGTTAGAGCCGCGTGCCATATATGATCATGTCCCATCACTACGCACCGAGCGACAGCAGCCGTCGCAGCGAAGACACGGCCACGGTCTGCTCCGTCACGTCCATCGACTGGATCATTGCCGCGATCTTGGGCAGGTCGTCCACCTGTGCAGCCGTTGAGCAGAGTGGGTTGAGCATCCAGAGAAAACATCCCCTTTGGTTCCATCGCTATAGATCCGCACCGACACGCGCGGCACGCCGTTGCCGTTGACGTCGTGCGCGACGGCGTACTGGCCGTCCTCATCAAACGCATCGTCCTCGCCGAGCGCCAGGCCGCCGCCCATGCGGCGCCGCTGGTTCAGCCGATCCTCGCGGATGCTCTTGCGGATCTGCGTCGTCGTGTCCTCGCGACGGCGGCGCGTCACGTCGACATCGATGCCCTTCTTGTAGCTGCGCTGGCGCTCCTGCGTGCGGGTCGCCATGGTCCCCCCCCTCCGTCGTTCACCGCAAAGAAAGCTGAGCTCTTCTTCCCTTTGGCCTTTCCGGATGGCTGCGGCGGATGACCTCTCTAAATCAATATAGAGTGCGTTGGGAAACCCACACTCTCCACAGTGAGTGCAGTATAGAGAGTGTGTATACGTTTTCAGAGGTCGAGAAAAGAAGTCAAAAAGCGCGCCAAGCGACAGATCCAACGAATCCAACGCGAGGCACCAACCATGCGTGGGCAACGAGGCGGACAGTCTTGTATTAAATACCCACAGGCGTCTGCGCGAGCGCTTCCATACGCGTGGGCCCACGAAGCCTCCGTGCGATGGGTTCTCTCTAACCGTTCCGAGCGATTTGCCAGGCTTCACGAGGGCGTGGCGTTGCTTGGGCCTTCTCCACTGGTACTCTCCCATCGCAGGCGTGGCGTGGTCACCTGATCGGCCTTCCAGAGTCTTGATGCCTCCGACAAAGGTGGCGATGTACCCATCCGCTCAAGGTTACGTAACTGCAAGGTTGAAGCGTCGCTTCGCAGTGACGCCTGTTGGAGAAGAGGCTTGAACTGAATTCGATCCGACCATGGACGACGCGAGTACGTCCTGGCTGCGGCGGCTGGTCACGCGCGCGTTGGACGTTGACCGCGCGGTCTTTGACGCGGTCTTGTCGGCGCCGGCGCCGCGGCGCGCGTCCTACCAGAGTCTCGACGGCCAGCCAGAGGTGCGTTTGTTCCGATTGCGTTTACTGGGGAAACTTCCATACTGACAACGTCTCTCTCTACCAGTCGTTGGCGGAAGTGACGCTGTCGCCACGAGAGTTGCTCCGTACGTTTTTCGCGCCCGAGTGCGAGGCCGGCAGCATTCTGTTCTTCTGTGTGGGCGAAGAAGAGCACGAAGTCGAAGAAGACGTCGAGGAGGAAGTGGACGCCCAGGTCGTGGCTGGTGACGACGCGACTGTTGACGGAGCCGATGGTGGCGTTGCAGTTCCGTCGCCTCCACTCGGGGAGCTCCAGCTCACGGACGAGCAGCTCTTTCTGGACGACGCAGCCGCTGATGCGTCGGCGTCTCAGCACCCGCCGCATACCCAAGTCGAAAAGGTCACGAAGCGCGTCACGCGGACCCGAGTGGAACTGCGACGGCGCTGCCTCGTCTTTCTCAACTCGCTGCCGGTCGACTGCATGGATGCGACGACCGTGTTTCTCATCAAGGTCGCGGCGGGACCGATCGTCGTGCAGAGCGAAGTCCACAGCAACAGCAGCGACGGCGGCAGCGGACCTATGGCAACATCCAGTCACGAAAAGATCACGCATGGCAATGTCGAGATTGGCTGCTCCACTGGCGACTTGCTCACGAACTTCGATGGCGTGATCTGCCACGTGTACATGCCACTGCTGGACCCGCAGCTGTCGCTGAGTGGTAGCGGCAGCGGCGCGTTGCTGACGGCTACGGATCCCCACGCCACGAACAAGGGTAGACTGCCGATTGGAGCCAACGGCTACGGCGGTGCCACAGCGGCCGGCGCCCACCAAGCGCTCAAGATCATCGATGCTGTGCGGAACGAGTTCAAGAGTAATCTCGTCAAGTTTGCGTCGCAAATCACGAACGCGATCCAGCAAATCCAGGGTGACGTCCACTTGACGATCCCGGACGTCGTCATCACGAAGCCAGAGTCGCACTTGGATGACTATGAGCTCATTAACACCCTCGAGCAGGCCCTGGAGGAATGGTCCAAGAGCATCGCCAACGTCGTGGACCAAGAGACCCGCAAAGTGCCCAAGCGCAAAGGTCCGCTCGCCGAGATCGAGTTTTGGCGCGAACGCAACGCGACGCTCAGCACCATCTTCGAGCAAATCAACATGCCCCACGTCCAGAAAATGATCCATTTGCTCGAGTTGGTCGAGGCCAGCATGCTGCTGACGTTCAAGTACCACTTCTCTGAGCTGAGCAAGCTGTACATTGAAGCCAAAGACAATGTCAAGTTTCTCACGACGCTGGAACGCCATTTCAAGAACATTGCGAGTGGCTCATTTGCGACCATTTGTGACACGCTGCCGTCCATGATGAATGCGATCCGCATGGTGTGGATCATCTCGCGCCACTACAACACGGACGAACGCATGGTGCCGCTCATGGAACGGATCGCGTCCGAGATCGCCGACAAGGTCGCCGTCGAGATCCACATTCACACGATTCTGCGCAAGAGCCCGGACGTCGCGCTCCACCACATTGACGAGGCCCGCACCGTGCTCGAGCTCTGGCACTCGACGTACATGAAAGTACGCGAACGCATCGAAGCGAGCGGCACGGACCACCGGTGGGAGTTTGACCGCAAGCGGCTCTTCGAACAGACCAACTATATGGCCAAGATCTGCGAGAACCTTCAAGAGGTCGCGACGGTCTTGGACCAGTTCCAAAAGTTTCTGGGCCCGGAGCTCAAGTCAGTCACGGGCGATTCACAGGGCATCGACGATGTCATGGCCCGCGTCGAGTCGCTGATCGCGCCGTTCGAGTCCGTGCCCTTTAAGATCTTTGACCGCGGCTACAAGACGAGCTGGGAATCAGTCATGGTCCAATTTCGGGACAAGGTAGCCGAGATTGAGACCATGACGCGCAAGTTCATCGACTCGTCATTCCAGAAGCTGCGGTCCGCCGAGGGCGCGTTCGATTTGCTCCAGAACTTTCAGAATATCCAGTCGCGCGAGTCGATCAACAAGCAAATGATGGAGAAATACAAGGACATTCTCATGCAGTACACCAAGGAGCTCGAGAAGCTCGACGAGCAGTTTCAGCAGCACCTCCATCGCCCGCCCGTGTTCAAGAACCACCCGCCGGTCGCAGGCGCCATCAGCTGGGCGCGTGGGCTCTACCTTCGCGCCAAGAAGCCCATTCTTCGCTTCCGCGCAATGCAAGACCTGCTCAAATCGCCGCTCGGTGAAGAAGTGAAAGAAAAGTACCTCATCTTTGCGCGCGCCGTGGATGCGTACATCAAGCAGCTTCACAAAGACTGGAAGGACAAGGTGCCAGCGCTCATCAACGAGTATCTCAAACAGTCGATCCTGGGTCCGCAGCTGATCGAAGCTGGGAAGAACGATGCCGGCGTCATGGTGTACAAGCTGCCGGCACCGCCGTACTATGCCAACTTTGCCAAAGAACTGTCGATGATCATTAAAGAGTCCAAATACTTGGATCGCCTTGGCTTTGAGATCCCCGAGGAGGCGCTTAATGTGACGCTCCAAGAGGACAAGTACCACCAGTACGTGCAGGAGCTTACGCTCATGCTGCGCCAGTACGATACGCTGCTCGCCGAGCTCACACCCGTCGAGACGCACCTCCTTAAGACACAACTCAAGGATTTGGAGGAAGTCCTCCGTGTGGGCTTCTCGCCGTTGAACTGGAATTCGCAGCGGATCCTGAGTTTCATTGAGAACTGCAACAAGGCGTTGAACCAGTTTGCGAATCTTGTGAGCCAGATCCACAAGAGCAGCAAGATGGTCGACGAGATCGTCACGGGCATTGAAAACACGCTGCTAATCAAGATTGACGACTTTGAAGAGGGCGTCGTGACCGAAGTGGGCGAGTTCTACGAGATGGTCGAGCGCAATCGCATGCAGCGCATCGACGAGCTCGTGCAGAGCTACCGGTCCATCGGTCCGCTGCTCATCAAGGTCGAAGAGATCGTCGCCGGCGTGAATACGGGCACGAGTCCCAAGATGGCGACCTACTACATGTACTGGGAGCGGCGCATTTTCAATGCTATCACCAAGATGATCATCGCGTCCATGACGACGTTCCAGGCATTGCTTAATGTCCACACGAAAGACATTAGCAATGCCGCGGCCGCGTGGGGTAGTATTCGCTCGGACGAAGCCGGGCGACTCAAGCGACCCCCGCTCTGCAAGGTCAAGGCGACCATGAACGGCAAGGACATCATCGTGACGCCGTCACTGTCTGACATGTACAAGTTTTTGAGCAAGTCGGTCAAGCACATTGTCGAGAGTGCCAAGGCGTTCATCCGGTGGATGCACGGCACGTGCCGCGAGACCGAGCCGCTCGTCGTGGGCGACGACGAAGAGCCCATCACGTTTACATTCTACTCGGATATCTCGCAGAACCCGTACGTGATCAAGATGACGCTGAGCCTGAACCAAGAGATCCACAAGGTCTTCAATATTGTCAACAAGTACCTTGACAGTTGGCGACGATATGATACGGTCTATAACCTTTGGAACACCAAGCGCCGTAGCGCGTTGGAGAAGCTCGCCGACAAGAAGCCACCGTGTGTGTACTTTGACACCCGCATGGCCCAGTACACGCGGCTCGCCGAGTCAGTGCGCAATCAGCCCACGGAAAAGGATACGGATTTCCTCCAGATCAACTGTCTGCCTGTGGCGATCGCTATCGCCAAGCAGGCCGAGATGTGGAAAGATGACTATGGCAAGATCCTTTACGACGTGTCCAACAAGAAGCTGCAGGCGATCACGGCGACCATGGACACGCTCGAAGGTGAGCTCGAGGCGTCGCCGCAGGACCTGGACTCGCTCAAAAGAGTGCTCAACACGGTCGCGCGCATCAGCGACATGAGTATGGAGATGGAGCTCGAGTACGTCGATGTCATGGAGCGATACCGCACGCTCCACACGTTCAGCATCCCCGTCGACGCGGCCGAGGCCCAGCGCGCCTTCTCGCTCGAGAAGCGGTGGCTCGCATTGGTGATCGCGGCGAAGACCAAGGACCTGCGGCTCGTGCGTGTGAAGGACCAATTCCGCGGCGTGACAAAGGACGAGGCAGTCGTATTTGCCGACAAGTGCCGCGCGATGAAGAAGGACTATTATGAGAACGGACCGGCCACGTGTGCATCTGATCTGGACGCCGGTCTCGAGCGGGTGGCCGACTTCAAGAAGCTGCTCGCGGGCTTCAAGACGACACGACAGGCACTCGCGAACGCCGAGAATCTCTTTGCACTGCCCATCTCGACGTACCCGGAACTCCAAGAGATCGCCGAAGCATTGGAGAAGCAAGACATGGTCTTCTCACTGTACACGGAAGAGAAGGAATTCATCTCAACGCTTGGGAGCATGCTCTGGGTCGAGCTCGACGTGCCGGCCATGAACCGAGGCATTGACGAGCTCGAGAAAAAGTGCCGCAAGTTCCCCAAGGAACTCAAGCTCGTGTCGACGTTTCAAGAAGTCGAGAAGCAGATCCTCGCGTTCAAAGAGAGCATTCCGCTCATCCAGAGTCTTAAGAACGATGCCATGAAGCCGCGCCACTGGGACGAGCTCATGGCCGTCACGCATGTGCAGTTCGACATGAACCTCAAGACGTTCACGCTGGGCAATTTGTTTGCCATGCGACTCCATCGCTTCTCGAACGAGATTGGCGAGATAGTGAACGGCGCGATGCAAGAGATGAAGATCGAACAGGAGATTCTCAAGATTGAAGACGCGTGGGCCAAGGCCGCGCTCGACGTTATCAAGTACAAGAAGAATGGCCAGGACCGCGGCTTTGTGCTGCGCGCCGCCGACGAGCTCAAGCTCACGCTCGAGGACCACATGCTGAACTTGCAGACCATGTCGGGCTCGCGGTTCATCGCGAGCTTTGCCGACCGCGTGCGCAAGTGGGAACGCCGCCTCGGCGTCGTGAACGAGACGCTCGATGTGTGGTTTGTCGTGCAGCGCAAGTGGATGTACCTCGAAAGCATCTTTGTCGGTGCCGAGGACATTCGCCAGCAGCTTCCCGAGGAAGCCAAAAAGTTTGACGCCATCGACAAGGCATGGAAGAGCATCATGGCGGCGACCTACAAGAACCCGAACGCTGTCGAGGCGTGCACGGCCACGGAGAATCGGCTAGAGACGCTCCAGAACTTATCTGAGCGGCTCGACAAGTGCCAAAAGTCGCTGAGTGATTACTTGGACACGAAGCGGAACGCGTTCCCTCGGTTCTTCTTTATCTCGGACGATGAGCTACTCAGTGTGCTTGGGTCGTCTGACCCAACATCCATTCAAGTGCACATGCTCAAGCTCTTTGACAATGTCAAGCTGCTCACGTTCGTGCGCAACAACAAGAGCGTGAGTGCCATGGAGAGTGCTGAGGGCGAGGGCTTCACGTTTCGCACGCTCTCGACGGTGGACGGACCCGTGGAAAACTGGATGACCAGTGTCGAAGACGAGATGCGTGCGACGCTGCACGTCATTGCGAAGGAGGGTGTCTTCAAGTACGCGCGTATGGATCGCACGCAGTGGCTCGAAGACGTCCTGGGTATGGTCGGGCTCGTGGGCAGCCAGATCTGGTGGACGTGGGAAGTTGAAGATGTGTTTGGACGCGTCAAGGCCGGCAACAAGTACGCCATGAAAGAGCTCGAGCTCAAGCTCACGGCACAACTCAATGAGCTCGTACGCCGCGTGCGCGAGCCGCTCGATCGGCTCACGCGCAAAAAAGTCAACACGCTCTTGATCATTGACGTCCACGCACGCGACATTGTCGACTCGTTCGTGCGCGACAGCATTCTCCACGAAAAGGAGTTTGCGTGGGAGTCGCAACTGCGGTTCTACTGGCAAAAGGACGTCGACGACGTCGTGATCAGCCAGTGCACGGGCACGTTTCGGTACGGCTACGAGTACATGGGGCTCAATGGGCGGCTCGTGATCACGCCGCTCACTGACCGATGCTACATGACGCTCACGCAAGCACTCACGTTCAAGCTCGGGGGGTCGCCCGCCGGTCCGGCCGGCACGGGCAAGACCGAGACCGTGAAAGACCTGGCCAAGTCGTTGGCGCTGCCTTGCTATGTCATTAACTGCGGCGAAGGACTCGACTACAAAGCCATGGGCAGCATCTTTTCCGGGCTCGTGCAGGTCGGTGCGTGGGGGTGTTTTGACGAATTCAATCGTATCAACATCGAAGTGCTGTCGGTCGTATCGGCGCAGTTGCGCGCGATCCAGAACGCGCTCCACTATGACAAGCCCACGGTTGACATTGGCTTTGGCACGGAGATTGCTATCCACCGCACGGCCGGCTTTGCGACCTGCGGTTTCTTTATCACCATGAACCCGGGCTACGCCGGCCGCACGGAACTGCCTGACAACCTCAAAGCGCTGTTCCGTCCTGTAACCATGATTGTGCCCGACCTCTTGCAGATTTGCCAGATCATGCTCTTCTCCGAGGGCTTTGAAATGGCCGTGACGCTCGCCAAGAAAATGACAGTACTCTACAAGCTTTCGCGCGAGCAGCTCTCGAAGCAGTACCACTACGACTTTGGCCTGCGCGCGCTCAAGTCGGTGCTCGTCATGGCTGGCTCGCTCAAGCGCGAGTACAGCACAATGAGCGAGGACCTCGTGCTCATGCGTGCGCTGCGCGACAGCAACATGCCCAAGTTTGTGTTTGAAGATGTACCGCTGTTCAAGGGGCTGATCAACGATCTGTTCCCAGGCCTTGACTGTCCACGGGTCGGGTATGCTGCGCTCAAGACGGCGATCGAGGCGGAGCTCGAGCAGGGAGAGTACAAGTGCCAGGATCTGGTGGTGTACAATGAGCAGATCGATAAGGTCATTCAAATGTACGAGACCATGCTCGTGCGCCACACGACCATGATCGTGGGACCCACGGGTGGTGGAAAGACGCTCGTGCTGAACACGCTCGCGGCCGCGGCCAAGACGGCGCTCGACGAGAGCGTCAAGATCTTTGTGATCAACCCGAAGAAGCAGCCGATCGCCGAGTTGTATGGCACGATGGACCCCGTGACGCGCGACTGGACCGACGGCGTGCTGTCCAAGCTCTTCCGAGAGCTAAACCAGCCGCTACCTGTGGGTCGAGAGAATGAGAAGCGCTGGCTCATCTACGACGGCGACGTCGACGCCGTCTGGGTCGAGAACATGAACTCGGTCATGGACGACAACAAGCTGCTCACGCTTCCAAACGGCGAGCGCATCCGCCTGCAGACGCATTGCAGTATGATCTGCGAGACGTTCGACTTACAGTACGCATCACCGGCGACCATCTCGCGCTGCGGCATGGTCTGGGTCGACCCGAAAAACCTCGGGTACAGACCGTACTATGAACGCTGGCTCAAGAGAAAGTACCCTCTTGCTGGTCCAGGCGGCGGCGGAGTAGGGGGTGCCTCCTCCAGTGGCGCGCCGCCGCCCGTGGAGCGGACGCTCTTGCTCGAGCTCTTTGACAAGTACGTCCCCAAGTGTGTGGATTTCATCCTCGAGGGCGTCGTGAGCAAAGACGAGATCGTGGCCAAGTGCCAGCAAGTGATCCCCATCTCCAACATGGAAATGTGCAAGCAGCTCTGCCACTCGCTCGACGCGTTCTTACCCGAGTCACTCGACAACGACCGCAATGACATGGAAGGCTTCTTTGTGTTTGCCATGGTCTGGTCGCTGGGTGCGGCCTTGCTGGGCGCGAGCCGTGTGCGGTTCGACGCGTTCGTCCGCTCGCTCGCCACGTGCTCGCTCCCGGCGACGAGTCTGTACGACCACTTTTACAACGGCGAGAACCACAAGTGGCAGGCGTGGGCCTCGCGCGTCGCGGCGTACGTCGAGCCGGCGCCGTTTAACTTCTCTCACGTCTTTGTGCCCACGACTGACTCGGTGCTGTACAACTTCCTCTTGGCGAGCTGCATGAAGACTGAGACGCCCATGCTCTTTGTGGGCGAGAGCGGCACGGCCAAGACCGTGACGATCCAGAGCTACCTCAAGGACCTGGACCCCGCGAGCTGCGCGGCACTGGCCATCAACTTCTCGAGCCGCACGAGCAGTCTCGACGTGCAGACGAATCTCCAGGCCAACGTTGACAAGCGGTCGGGCAAGATCTACGGTCCGCCGGCCGGCAAGAAACTCATTGTGTTTATTGACGACCTCAACATGCCCAAGGTGGATCTCTACGGCACGCAGCAGCCCATCGCGCTGCTCCACTTTGTCATGGGGAGAGGCTGCATCTACGACCGCGGCAAAGAGCTCGACCTGCGCATCCTCAAGGACCTGCTCTTTCTTGGTGCTATGGGTCCGCCCGGTGGCGGCCGCAACCCCGTGGACCCGCGCTTTGTCGCCCTGTTCAACGTGTACAACCTCACGCCGCCCACGAAAGACGTGCTGCGCCAGATCTACGGCGCGATCGTCACGACATACCTACGCAACTTTGCGAGCGAGATCCACGATCTCGCTATGCCCATGACGGACGCGCTGCTGCGTTTTTTCGAGTTTACGCTAGAGAAGCTCCCGCCTACGCCGTCGAAATTCCACTACATTTTCAATCTGAGGGATTTGGGCCGCGTGTGCGAGGGCATTTGCATGGCGACGCCCGACAAGGTGGACAGCGTTCAGCGCATGGTGCGGCTCTGGCGCAACGAGATCTTGCGCGTGTTTTGCGACCGGCTCACGAGCACGAGCGACCAGCAGCTCGTGGATACCGCCATTGAAACGATCCTCAAGGAGACCTTTAAGCCGTCGGACGCCGTCGTGTACGCGCTGCAAGACCCCATCATCTTTGGCGACTACGCCGAGTGCATTGGTCGCATCACGGGCCAGGCCACGAGCGAGGATGCGCGGCTGTACCAGGACATGGATTCGTACAAGCGCATCCGCGGTATCTTTGACGAGGCCCTCGAGACGTACAACCTCGACCACAAGCCCATGACGCTCGTGCTGTTTGAGATGGCTCTCGAGCATCTCTCTCGCATCTTGCGCATCATTCGTAACCCGCTGGGCCACGCGCTCTTGATTGGCGTCGGTGGCAGCGGCAAGCAGAGCCTCTCACGACTCGCCGCGTTCACGGCCGGCTACGATCTCTTTGAGATCTTTCTCACACGTGGGTACGGTGAGACCGAGTTCCGTGAAAACCTCAAGGACTTGTACCGGCAGCTGGGCAAGAACCGCGTCGTGTTTCTCTTCACGGATGCGCACGCGGTCGAGGAAGGCTTTCTCGAGTTTATTAACAACATGCTCACGACAGGCATGGTGCCAGCGCTGTTTGAACAGGACGAACGCGACCAGCTCTCGTCGTCTGTGCGCGACCAGGTCAAGGCCGCGGGGCTCGTCGAGACGAGCGATAATTGCTGGAAATTCTACATTAATCGGTGTCGCCAAAATCTCCACTTGATTCTCGCCATGTCGCCATCAGGAAGCACGCTGCGCACGCGGTGCCGCAATTTCCCCGGGCTCGTGAGTGCGACCGTCATCGACTGGTTCTTCCCGTGGCCCGAGGACGCGCTGCGCAACGTGGCGCAGTATTTCCTGGCCGAAGAAAAGATACCCGACGCGTTTCGCCCTCAAGTCACGAACCACTTGGTGCACGCCCACTTGCGCGTCGTGCAAGTCGCGCACCAGTTTGCGGAGGAGCTCCGCCGGTTTTACTATGTGACGCCAAAGAATTATCTCGATTTCATTTCGAACTATCGCCAGCAGCTCAAGGAAAACAACGTCAAGGTCCACGCCAGCATCACGCGACTCAAGGGCGGTCTCACGAAACTCGTCGAGGCCGCGCAGGCCGTCGACCGCATGCAGATTGAGCTGTCCGAGAAAAAGATCATTGTCGATGAAAAGACATTGGCGTGCGAGTCGCTGATCCAGACCATCGAGGAAAAGTCGAGCGTCGCAACCAAGCAGCAAGAGATCGCGGCCGCAACGCAGATCGAGTGCGAAAAAGCCTCGGTGCTGATCGCCAAGGAAAAGGAAGAGGCCGACGCGGCGCTGGTGGAGGCGCTGCCGGCGGTCGAGGCCGCGGCACAGGCACTGCAGGATCTGTCTAAGGCGGATCTGACCGAGCTCAAAACCTTTGCGTCGCCGCCGCCGCTTGTCATGTCCGTGTGCATGTGCGTGCTGATCCTCAAGCCCACAGGGCAAGAGCTCGAGCTCGACTGGAAGGGCGCCAAGGTCATGCTGAGCAATCCCAACTTGATTACGCTGCTCAAGGAATATGAAAAGGACAAGATCTCAGCCAAGATGATTGCCAAGATCAAGACGTTTTTCAAGAACCCGGATCTCAATATTGACAATATGAAGTCGATCTCCAAGGCCGGCTCCGGCTTGCTCGCGTGGGTCGTTGCGCTTGTCAAGTACTATGACGTCGCGCGCAACGTCGAACCGCTCCGGCTCAAGGTCAAGACCATGGAGAAGGAACAGGCCGCCAAAGAACAAGAGCTCGAGGAGCTCAAGGAGACGCTGACGCGACTGAAAACCGAGCTCGACACGCTCTCCAAGCAGTTCCACGAGGCCAACACGGAGCTGCAAGGGCTCAAGGCCCAGGCCGACCAGATGCAAAAGAGGCTCGCCGCGGCCAGCAAGCTGCTCGCGGGCCTCGCGTCCGAGCGACAGCGCTGGACCACGGACGTCGACAATCTCCACCTGCAAGGCGAGCGGCTCATTGGCGACTGCCTGCTCACAGCGAGCTTTCTCAGTTACGCAGGCGCGTTCAGCTTTGACTACCGCTCGGACCTCATCTACCGCGACTTTTTCGAGGACATATCTGCGCGCTCGCTGCCCGCGACGTCTCCATTCCGTCTCGAGAACTCGCTCACGAACGACGCAACGATCCAAAAGTGGGTCAGCGAGGGGCTCCCGGCCGACGAGCACTCGGTGCAGAACGGCATCCTCACGACGAAAGCCAGTCGCTTCCCGCTCTGCATTGACCCGCAGCAGCAGGCCGTCAATTGGATCAAGAAAAAGGAAGAGAAGAACAACCTCACGATCAAGACACTGAGCGACGGCGACTTTATGAAGCACCTCGAATTGGCCATCCAGTTTGGCAATCCGTTCTTGTTCGAGTCGGTTGACGAAGAGCTCGATCCGATCTTGGATCCAGTGCTAGAAAAGGCCACGTTCATGGAGGGCGCCCAGCGCATGATCAAGTTGGGTGACAAGACGGTCGAGTGGGACGCCAACTTTCGATTGTATTTTACGTCCAAGCTCGCGAACCCGCACTACTCGCCCGAGGTCATGGGCAAGACCATGATTGTCAACTATAGCGTCACGCAGCACGGTCTCGCGAACCAGCTTTTGAACGTGGTCGTGGGCCACGAGCGGCCCGATCTCGAGGACCAGTACCGCGACTTGGTCACGGAAATGTCGGAAAACACGCAGATGATCGTCGAGCTCGAGGACACGCTCTTGCGCGAGCTGTCCAACTCGACGGGCAATATCCTCGACAATGAAGAGCTCATCGCGACGCTCGACGAGACCAAGAACAAGGCTACCGAGATTGGCACGAAACTCGAGCTCGCGAGCTTCACCAAGGACGAGATCACCAAGGCGCGCGCCGTGTACACGCCCGTGGCCATGCGCGGCTCGATCATGTACTTTGCCATGTCGGCGCTCTCGACCATTATGAAAATGTACGAGATCTCGCTCGCGAGTTTTCTCACGGTCTTCCACACGTCGCTCGACAATGCGAGACGGGACGTGGTGCTCGAGAAGCGGCTGGCGTTCATGATACAGTCGATCACCGAGATGATGTACGACTACACGTGTACAGGCATCTTTGAGCGCCATAAGCTCATGTTTTCGTTCCAGATGACATGCATGATCATGGCGTCCAGGCCCAACGAACTGAACCGCTCGGAACTTGACTTTTTCCTCAAGGGCGACACGTCGCTCGAGGGCCCGTCCCAGAAACTGCCCGACGCGTTGTCGTCGTGGATCTCGAGTGCCGGCTGGAAAGACCTGTTGTGTCTTAGCAGGCTCGGCGAGAGTTTCAGCACACTCCTTCAGGATGTGCTCCAGCAATCGACAGCGTGGAAGCGATGGTACGATCTTGAGGCGCCCGAGATGGCGCCGCTTCCGTGCGGCTACTCGGACACGCTCACGAGCCTACAGAAGTTACTCGTGTTCCGCTGCTTCCGCCAGGACCGCGTCTACAATGCCATGAAGCTTTTCGTCGTGAGCGTCATGGGCGAAAAGTTCGTGCAGCCACCGGTGCTGGACTACGCGCGCATCTATGCGCAGAGTGCACCGACCGCGCCGATCGTGTGTATCCTCAGCCCGGGCGCCGACCCGCAGTCCGACATCCAGACGCTGGGCGACGACCTGGGCTTCACGGGCCACAAGTTTCGCTTCTTGGCGTTGGGCCAGGGCCAGGGCCCACTCGCCGAGCAAATGCTCGAGGCCGGCTACACGCGCGGCCACTGGGTGCTGCTGCAGAACTGCCACTTGCTCGCGAGCTGGCTCAAGACGCTCGAGAAGATGTTACTGGGTATGCACAAGCCGCACAAGGAGTTTCGCTTGTGGCTCACGACTGAACCCACGGATCGGTTCCCATTGGGCATTCTCCAGCGCTCGCTCAAGGTCGTGACGGAGCCGCCCGACGGACTCAAGCAAAACATGCGCAGTCTGTACGCCAAGCTCGACCAGTCGATGCTGGATGAGTGTCCGAACCAGGCGTTCCGGTCGCTCGTCTACGTGTTGTGCTTTCTCCACGCGGTCGTGCTGGAGCGACGCAAATATGGCAAGATTGGCTGGAACGTGAGCTATGACTTTAACGAGTCGGACTTTAACATTTCGCGCAAGCTCCTGAGCCTGTACCTGCTCAAGGCCTTTGTGGACGGCGACGAGCAGCTCCCGTGGGGCTCGCTCAAGTACTTGATCGGCGACGCCATGTACGGCGGCCGTGTGAGCGACGACTATGACCGCCGCATCCTCACGACGTACCTGTCCGAGTACATGGGCGACTTCCTGTTTGACGACTGCCAGCCCTTCTTTTTCAGCCGCTCCGGGTTTGACTATTGTCTGCCGCCGCAGCCCGGCGACTTGGACGTCTACACGCAGCTCGTCGAGACGCTGCCGCTGACCAACAGCCCGGCCGTGTTTGGCCTCCACGCCAACGCCGAGATCGGCTACTACACCAACATGTCCAAGTCGGTCTGGCGCGATCTCATCAGCCTGCAGCCGCGGTCGGCGCAGTCCGGTGCCGGCGTGTCGAGGGAAGAGTACATCGCCAGTGTCGCCAGCGACATCCAGAGCAAGGTGCCCGAGCAGGTCGACGTCGACTTGCTGCGCAAGCGGCTCGGCGGGACGCCGACGCCCACGCAGGTCGTGCTCTTACAGGAGCTCGACCGCTGGAATGTGCTGACGGCACGCATGGCCTCGTCGCTGAGCGATCTGCAAAAGGCCCTCATTGGCGAGATTGGCATGAGCGACGAACTGGACGCCGTCGCAAGTGCGCTGTATGACGGCTTCCTGCCAGCCATGTGGCGCGCGCTGTGCCCCAAGACAGAGAAGCCGCTGGGCAGTTGGATGGCCCACTTCATGGCGCGGTACAGGCAGTACATGGACTGGATCGCGCACGGCGATCCGCCCGTGATTTGGCTCTCGGGGCTGAGCATTCCCGAGAGCTACCTCACGGCACTTGTACAGGCCACGTGCCGCGCCCAGAACTGGCCGCTCGACAAGTCAACGCTGTATACGACCGTGACGCCGTTCACCGAGGCGTCGCAGATCCCGGCCAAGCTTGACATGGGCTGCTACGTGCGCGGGCTCTTTCTGGAGGGCGCGTCGTGGGATGCGACGCGCGCGTGCCTCGCCCCGCAGCACCCGAAAAAGCTCGTGGAAGAGCTGCCGATTCTCCAGGTCATTCCGATCGAGGCGAACCGGCTCAAGCTGCAAAACACGTTCCGCACGCCCGTGTACGTGACGCAGTCGCGGCGCAACGCCATGGGCGTCGGGTTGGTCTTTGAGGCCGATTTGTTTTCCCAGGAACACGCGAGCCACTGGGTGCTCCAGGGCGTCGCGCTCTGCCTTAACACCGACTCGTGATTCAGTGGCTGTGTGTGTGTGTTTTTTCATGATTTCATTTTGTCACTATAAAATGGCGGCGTGAGGGAGAGAGATCTAGTGGATTCATCGCCAAGAGCGACTGCTTGTAGATTCCCACGGCCCGCTGAGCGAGTGTGTGTGGTCCTTTCTTTCTATTCGTGTAGGTACGTCGGGACGATGAGAATGTGCCATTGGTGGAGCCAGCAGCACGCCCTACAAGATCACAGAGGCAATGGTGAGGATGGCGACGTTCATACTCGAGAAAGACCGAGAGAGAGAGAGAAGAACGCACCAGAAGAGCCATAAGCAAATGCCGCCCATGAGCGCGAGCATGGTAAACACCCTAATCAATCGAGAGACAGAGAAGCAGGGTCACACAGTGAGTCTTTCAGCGGACTCCGTTTGTTGGCCGGAGTTGCCTGCGCCGTACATGGCGTTGTCGCGGGTCATCTTGCCGGTCACGCCCATGCCGACGCCGGCGCCCATGGCCAGCAGCGTGAGCACGATGTACGTGATCGTCCCTGAGACGAGCGGCGCGGGGAGCTCCATCGCGAAAGAAACGCCGACGCTTCGAGTTGTCGGGGGAGAGAAATGGATCAAGAAGAGCTTTTCGGTTTGCGGGCGGCAGTTCAGGCCGAAAGAGGAAGGAAGACCAGGCTTGTCTCTACCCCTCGACGGGTTATTTTTGGGCGATAAAAAACCGCGCCAGTGAAAACAACACAGAAGTGAGGTTTTTCAGCGAGAGTGAGGTTTTGTGATAGAAAACGGAAATTTACATTTCGTACTTTGACGGAGTGATAGAGTACTATGGTGCTTCGTGTTGAAGTTACCGTCGTCGGATCCGACAAGTCCCAACGGAACAGGCAGTCGCACAGGTGACCTGTTTCGTTGGGACTTGACAAGAAGGGAGGCTACAATGCATGGAGGCGCTAGTTGGATTACTGCTGTCTTGTCATGTATAGTATCGCCTCTCTTACGCAGAAGCTCGTTCGAGGGCTCACCCTCGTAATGAGAAACGTTCTGCAGGGTGTGGTCTTGGTGTCCCGCCACCCGGTTCTGTGTTGTTCGAGAACATGCTTCACGACTGAGATGTGCACGCACAGCGAATTCTGCATTCTTCAAGAACTCACGTCCGAGGTGTATGCACATCTCTTCTCAAAGTCGGACGAGGCAAACCGCACTCGAGGCAGTCTGATCTGGGCCAACTGACGTCAGTGCCAGCGATCCGAATGTAGATGAGCCCGGGTGCACGACGACGAATGTAAAGGATGATATTATACAGCTTACATCATGTGGATGATCCCTTCTGGACGACTACCGTGTCATGCGACATTGAGATGGAATATTCTCGATCTCCTCAAGATTCAATCTAGGGGCTGGCTCAGGCGTGGTCCTCCTCAGCGATTGGTTAGGCTGTCGGTCATGGCGGGCCTTCCCGCACATGTATCACAGCTTGTGGCGGATAAGAGTCGGCCACGTGATTCACAGCTAGAGTGGCCGACTCTTATCCGCTGCAGACGATCTTCCGTCCAAACCTTCTAGAATAACAAATCGCAAACCGGGCATCACATGGATGCATGTTGTGTATGATGACATCATACACAACATGCATCCACATTGCTTTGATCACTCTGCCCCTTTTCATGTCGATACCCTCTCTAAACCGTTGGACATCAAATGATTCGGCAAACACGATTTACATCCAGGTCATTCATGAAGAACTGTAGTATTGTCGCCTTATGCCAACATACCCAGAGCGCCTCACGTCTGCAGCAGTCGACTGGGAGTCCGAGCTCCCACACCAACCGATTTATACCTGTGGCGGTGCAAGAGGGAGCACGGTCCATTCCGGCTGTTGTGAGAATGCATGATGATTACGGTTCCTCCCCCACGACGTTCTCTGCACAGTACCGAAATCAACAGGCACAACTCTGACAGTTTGGGGTCCTGTTCACATCGGCTAACAAGTGAAGTGAAGAACAGCAGTATCTAATTAGCTTGTTGTTGTTGTTGTGTGTGTGTGTGGGTTCAGCGGATGTATGTTCTTCGACTGGGCGCCTGATTCACTTGGTGATTCTATGGTATTCTTCAGCATCAACAAATGGATGGGTCCCAAGTGTCTTTGCGTGTTTGTGTGTTTATGACTGTCTATTGACCTCTCAAATCTAATTACTCTGTCCTTGCTGACCACACAGACTTGTCCGCCAATTTTGTCGTTCCATAACCTCACGAACGCGTCCAGAACTTCGATCAAGTTCTAGAGGGTGCTCATCCCCCAAATGGGATCTTCCCCGACTAAGTGCGATTACGTCCCCACGGGGCAGTGACATGTGCAGGAGAAGGAAGGCACCCGAGAGCGAGCGGCCACCACACGAAGTCGAAGCGTGCCGCTTGCGGGCAGCAGTTTATTTCCGCTTTTGCAGCCGACCCCACAAGCCCCCCTCTCTCCCCACAGTTCCTCTCCATCCACCATGGCCACCGCGACGTTCATGGATAAGCCGTTCACGGTCAACAGCAAGCACGTCACGTACACGGACGACGAGATTGTGACCGACTACACGTACCACACGACCCGCGTCGAAGGCACGACGGTCACGCCGCTCGAGGAAAAGTACACCATCAAGACGGGCCGCAAGGTGCCCAAGGTCGGTGTCATGATCATTGGCCTGGGCGGCAACAACGGCTCGACGCTTGTCGCGAGCCAGCTCGCCAACCAGAAGAACATTACGTGGACAACCAAGGAAGGCACGCACTCGCCCGATTACTTTGGCTCGGTCACGCAGGCCTCGACCGTGCGCTTGGGCACGAACGCGCATGGCGAAGGCGTGTTCATTCCCTTCAACAAGCTCTTGCCCATGGTGCACCCGAACGACCTGGTCATTGGCGGCTGGGACATTTCGTCGGCCAACCTCGCCGAGGCCATGGAGCGCGCGGCCGTGCTCGACTATGATCTCCAGCGCCAGCTCAAGCCGCTGCTCCAGAACATCAAGCCGCTGCCGTCCATCTACTACCCAGACTTTATCGCCGCGAACCAGGCCGACCGCGCCGACAACTTGCTCAAGGGCACCAAGCAGGAAAACGTAGAGCAGATCCGCCAGCAGATCCGCGACTTCAAGGCCACCAACGGCGTCGACAAGGTCATTGTGCTCTGGTCGGCCAACACGGAGCGGTACTCGGACATTATCGAGGGCATTAACGACACGTCGGCCAACCTGCTCGAGTCGATCAAGGCCGGCGAAGACGAGATCTCGCCGTCGACGATCTTTGCCGTGGCCTCGATTCTCGAAGGCTGCTCGTACATTAACGGCAGTCCGCAAAACACGTTTGTGCCCGGTGTGCTCGATCTCGCTGAAGAAAAGGGCGTGTTTGTGGGCGGCGACGACTTCAAGTCGGGCCAGACCAAGATGAAATCGGTGCTCGTCGACTTTTTGGTCTCGGCTGGTATCAAGCCCGTGTCGATTGTGAGCTACAACCACTTGGGCAACAACGACGGCAAGAACTTGTCGGCGCCGCAGCAGTTCCGCTCCAAGGAGATCTCCAAGTCGAACGTGGTCGACGACATGGTCGAGTCGAACCGACTGCTCTACAAGGAGGGCGAGCACCCAGACCACGTTGTCGTGATCAAGTACGTGCCGTTTGTCGGCGACAGCAAGCGCGCGCTCGACGAGTACACGTCCAAGATCTTTATGAACGGCACCAACACCATTTCGATGCACAACACGTGCGAAGACTCGCTGCTCGCGACGCCGCTCATTTTGGATCTGGTCATTATCTGCGAAATTGCCGAGCGCATCCAGATCAAGAAAGAAGGCAGCGCCAACTTTGAGCGTCTCCACTCGGTGCTGTCGCTGCTGAGCTACATGCTCAAGGCGCCGCTCGTGCCGCGCGGAACGCCCGTGGTGAATGCGCTGTTTGCGCAGCGCGAGAGCGTCATCAACCTCTTCCGCGCCTGCATTGGTCTCCCCGCCGAGAACCACATGGTGCTCGAGAACAAGCTGGCCAGCGAGATCGCCAAGCGCCAGTAAGCCTCGACTTTTATTACCCGGTAGATTCAAACGCCGAAGCGATTGCGCACGGTCGTCGCGGCCCCGTGGGCGGAGCTGTCTCCCCCACCACACCACTCAGACAAGCAATGACTGGCTAACCCTTACATATACCATTCCATCTTATTGCATGCATTTGACTCTAGTATGTTGACCCTCAGCAAGAGCTTGCATGCCATCGTGAGAGGAGGGACCATGGACTCCCATGATGATCTTGGTGGCCTCACGTTTCTCACCCACACAAGAAATGGGTACAAAAGTCAACGTCGTTTGGATGTTCTTAACGAATCTTCGAATAACGTAATCGGTAAGTTACATCCTTGTGTGTTCTTTCCAGTTTTTTTAGCCACTTTTTCGACCTTTTCAGCCGATGTCTGAGCCACGTGTCTCTGACGTAGGTCTACTGATTGGTCAATATTACTTATAGCCAACCCGAATGGACGGTCTCGTATTTTCGACCAATGAAGGATGCGTATCTCTCCGTAGAAGCGATGGGGAGTTCGACGCGGCAACCAGCACTCGACGACCAGCGCAGTGACCACGACTGCATTGAACACTTGCGCCCGATCCTCCTCTGTCCACTCCTATTCCCTTATAACCATGGTACATGTGCTTCCTCGCTTATGACGGTGTTGGTGTTGTGGAGTGCTCATCGCTACGTCCAATGCTTTCTTGAATCCAGGCGGCCCCCGCGAAGATGCGTCTGCGCTCAGAGAAGCACCTGTCGAACATCACGAAGCGTGGCCTGGTCTCGCAGCCCAAGGAGGTGAGAAATGGAAACACGGTGGTCCATGAGCGAATGGATCAACGAACTAACTGCGCTTCTGTGGGCTCTGTGGTTTTAACAGAAGGAGTCAGTCGGCTCCTCGGTCGGCCCGTGGCTCTTGGGCTTCTTCGTGTTTGTGCTTGTCGGCTCGTCGCTGATCCAGATCCTGCGCACGGCCCAGCTGGGTCTGTAAGCGACTGCGTCGTAAGTGTCAGGGGGGTAAGCGAATGATCTTAAGTGAGTCCCTCAACGCCCCCGGCTCGACGCGTCAACTAGGATCCAAATTCAGTCATATCATACTCACAACTACTAGCCTACTCTCTTCATCTACCGGTATCAGGAGTGTAGAACGTTGAACCGATCGCACGGTCTCCATTCGTGACAATTATATTATGCACCCGCTTCCCTCTCTCTACAGTCGACAGCTTAGAGCTCCTGGTGGAGGTGCTCGGTCTCCTTGATCTTCTTGATGTAGTCGTCCTTCTCGACGCAGCCCACGCATTCGACGTTGCGGTCGCTCAAGATCTTCTTGAGCTGCTTGACGCGCAGCTTCGTGTAATCGGTCGTCGCGTCCGTCTTGACAGCTACGCAAATGATACAGCATCATAAATACCGTCAGAACCACTATCAAGCCTTCGAGCCATCACACGTAGACGTACGGTAGCGCATGCTGCAGAAGTCCGGGTTCTTCTTCTCCAAGCTCTTGCACACCTTGAGGCTCTCCTTGCCGAAGTTGACCTGACGCGCGACGTCCTTCTTGAGCGGCAAGAGCGAGTAGCACTATAAATCGTCCACACACACAACAGTGTCAGCAACAGGAGCAAATCCCTCCATCACGCACACCATAAGCGTGCGACGTACGAGCTTGTTGTCCTTGGGGCTCAGCTTCTTGGATCCACAGTGCTTGTCAACGGCGGTTTCGGCGATCGCGAGCGTCTTCTTGCCCTTCTCTTCGGCGAGCTTGGTGTACAGGGCCTTGACATCATCGACAACCTTGACGCAGACTAGAAAGGAGACACGGATGAGTCCATTGCTGCGTCTCTAGTGCACCTAGAGAGATCGCGATTGCACGCGTACCTTCGCATTCACCCTCCGCATTGACGGTCGGAGAGGTGGCCGCGACCAGCGCCACGAGGGCGAGCAACATCATGCGCTTTCCCATCAACATTTTCCGATTATTGCGAGTCCGATAATTCGAGAATAGCATCCGTCCACACTGACGTTCCAGCTCCATCTTTTGGTCGATAATATTCAACAACGGAGGTAAAACCCAAGCGCGCTTATGTGTGAAAAGATTTGGCTCAAAACTTTAAGTGCGCTTAAGAATGGTCGACAAACGAAAAAATTTGAGGGGTCGTTTTAGAGCAGATTGCACAGAACGCACATCTGCAGTAACATTAATCATATAAAAACACAGGTCTCGACCCGGAAAGGACACAATCCAAGCTTGCCACGTGGAGCAGATCCTATGCGATATCAAGGGTTCCGCAGTACGCTCCTTCCGGGAACGCTGATCCAGATTCAGGATGCAGATCGCAACGCGTACTACGGCAACGACACGCATCTTCTAGTGAACGTACGTGCATTGCAAAGAGCGCGATCGAAGTTCAGGGTGGACGATTCATTCTTTCTCTTTCCCGACTATCGAATGTATGGATGATGCAGCCTATCAAAAGCAACAGTTGCAGAGGACGGGGCTCGTCGGCGTAGGCAACTAAATGCTTGAACTCGAGAAGCACGTAAATAATGGGAACTGTCCTTACCAGAGTACTCAAACAATAGGCTCGTATCCCAAACGTTTGTACGCTCTTGCTCCCATGGACTCGATGTGAGTTTTCAAAAGCGTCAACAGACCGACCAGTAATCCCCCCACGGTACAGATTCCAATGCAATCGCATACAAACGAGGCACAGCGCTGGCTATGCATCTTTCTTGGTCTGCGAGGCCTTGTCGATAATAAACAACGATTGCAGATAAGACCACGGACGCAATGAGAACACATTGTCAACAAAAAGCCCAGTGATCCACCCTGTTCTGACATGATCAACCAAGGCCTGTGTCAAGATACCGCCACTTAAAGCGGAAACAAACGCACTTACGGTTGTACTTGACGACTTCATCTGGCTCGGCGGGAAGCTCAACCAATATATGGATAGCTTCCTCGCTCATGGCGAACCCATTTCCGAGATACACCCGGTTCTTCAGTTGTCTTGTCTCAATCATCCGCTCCATCATGAGTACTTTGATCGTATCAGGGGTCTCTCCTCTCTGCACAGCCTTGATGTCATTGCTGCCAATGTTCAACCAAGAACTGCCGCGCCTCGCGAGATACAGCTTCAGCTTGCTCGCAGGAAAACCATACCCCTCCTCCTCCTTGATCTTCTTCTTCAGATCAACCATACCCCTCCTCCTCCTTGATCTTCTTCTTCAGATCACCCACAGTCTCGCTTATGTCGATGTCCACAGGGAAGACGCTCCCAACTCCTACCACCGCGCAGAACAGCTTCACCATGTTCTTCTTGTTTTGGGTGAATTCCTTCTCGAGGCGCAATTCATGTACTACTGGGTACAATACTTCCCACAATTCAGTATCAACTCACAAGTCAATCCTCGCATTAATGACATCCTCTATATATAGTGTATGTCATTAATGTGTATGGCATGAGAGAACATTCACCGTACTGGTACCTGTATCAGCCCTACTTCAACCGTAACGCGACTGGAGATCGTTGAAAAAGCCCGACGTCATTTGCTTGAGCTGGTCGTGATACAGCATTCCGCGGTCAATACACAGACATAGTACAAACACCCTGACAAACTCCACTGACCTGGCCAGCCTTGTCCGAGACCTTGGACTTGAGCTGCTGCATCTGATAGGCCGCGTCATCCACAAACTCTACAGTCGAAAAAAAAGAGAATGAAATCGTCCGCCCTCCATTCCAATTGCGCTCTTTGCGATGCACGTACGTTCCCCAGAAGACGCGCGTCCTCGCGTGTCGTTGCCATAGTACGCATCGCTCGAGATCGATCTGGCACCCTGAAGCTGGTTCAGGCGGCTGCGGTCGACATCCTGGGCCTCGCTGCCGAAAAAGTTGGCCGACGAAATCGACTTGGAGTTCTTGTACTTGTCCAGCGTTGCCGAGCTGTTGGCAGAAGACGCTGTGCTCGAAGACGCTGCTGGCGTGCTGTTGTACGAGTACGGCTGGGACCCAGAGCCGGCGCTATCCATATTCCACCGAATCCTCAGTTTACCTGCCGAGCAAACGAAGGAGGAATTACGAATCAGACTCACTCTTCGGCCTCCTGCAGCGCACGCGCTAGTGCCTCGTCGTCTTCGAGTTGCTTCTTCTCGGCTGCGATCTCAGCGACCTGGGCAGGAGAAGGCTTGGGGTTCTGTTATAGGAGCACATACAAAAAGTAAGTAAAACGTCTGCACCCCAACACATGAGAGACTGGGAAACCCCGACGCACTTCAAACGGAATGTCGTCAAAGTCAAAGTCTGCCCCCGTCGAGAGCTTCGTGGCGCGACTGGTCGAAGCCGACGTTTTCTGAGATAGCGAACGTGAGCAAAAAAGAAAGGCAAGCATCCAAAGATACACACACGCCCGCACCTTTACGCGCGACTGCAGCTTTGCCGACCCCGTCACCGACTGCTGCGCCTGTGCGCCAAGCAATACGACTGGGCGGCTCACTTCGAGCGTGCCCTGCGCTGGCGCGGGTGGCGCCGAAACAGGCGCGGCCGCAGATGGCGCCGCTTTCACGGCCTCGCGCTGCAAGTACGACGCCGTGCGACTCTCGCTGCTCTCGACCGACACGTTCTTCACAAGCGCCTCGAGTCCATCCACTGACTCGTCCGTCTTGTCCTGAGTGGATTAAGGTCATGGAATAAGAATTCGAGCCCATAGGTGATCTGATACCATGCAAGGAGCTTTGTACCTCCTCGGGCTCGGACGCCAGCACGTGCACAGTACTGGCCTTGGCTTTCTTCGCGAGCGCAGTCTTGTACAGCTGCGCACCTTTCGTGTTGTACTTGGCCTCAATCTACAGGTCCCACATGACGCATGAGGTCTCTTTTCTGGTCTAGACACAGATAGATAGATACTCATGGAGCTACTCACGCTGGTGATCTCGTGGACGCCGTACTGCTTGAAAAACTTGCGCGCCTCGGCGTTTCCGCCTTCGTACATGAGCTTGAGCTGCTCCTCGGTCCACTCGTCCATGTCGATGGACCGCACAAACGACAAGTGCACGCCGAGGCGGCGGTGGTACCCCGAGCAGTCGAGGCAGATGAAGACGCCGTAGCTCACAGTCGCCCAAGTCGGGTTGCGCTTGTTGCAGTCAAAGCACATCTTGTTGGCCGTCTGCATGCGCAGCTTGTGGAACCACGCATCGCGCGCCTCCGTCGGCACGTACTGCGGCTTGAACGCGCTCATGGTGCTTTTCGGGTCGTGGGGAGCTCTTCCGCTGTCTCTCTTCGGATGTGTGACGGCACTTACGGTAACCGCCGCGATGATGTCGCTAATTAGTCATTTTCGACACATGATTCTGTCGAAAATATGTTTTTTCGACAGCCGGTGTGACGTGGCACATTCAAACTTCAACCAGAAGAGATCCGCCCCCCCCTACCAACGGAGCCTCTCACCGACAGTGTGGTGGAGTGAGAATTGGGCGTGGGCAGAGCCAACGGCACGATCGCTGTTGTGCGTGACGGTGGCTTCTCGTCGGCGATCGGACCAATGGGTGGTTGGTTGTCCACAACCTGAGCCATTGCTGGAGTGTCAAGGCGTTTTAGAAGGTGTTGGTGATGATGACGAGTGCCCTATAGCTGTGAAGTCCAATGGTGGAGAGCCAAGTTTGTCTATTGTCTAAAGCCTAGTGTAGAATTGTAATTATAGGTTCCGCTCGTTTGCTGTCTCTGCTCCTCGCGACTCCTCGCTCGTGCCAGTTGCAACGGAGGGCCTCACGCCGTTTGGCCGCGATGTATCCAAGCCCTCGTCTTCTCTACACGGAGAGCGTTGCGTCGCCCAAGAAGAAGCCGCGGCCCAATGTGCTCCGACAACTATATGCGCTGCCGGCGATCCACCAGTTTGAACCTGTGCTCTCCAGTCACTCCACCGCAATACCATCGTCACCACGGTCCGGCTTCCAAGTGTCACTACGAGAGGAGGCCCAGTCATCTACACCACCACTGTCTCCAATGCCCTCGCAGACGCTACCCGCCAAAGAAGGCAAGGGATCCCCTCGCTTCCGACCACAACCGCCACCTCCTCTGTCAACAGCGACGGCCTCGCGGACCGACCAAGATCTGTTTCGCTACAGCCAGGGCGTGAAGCAGCGCATGGCGATCCGCCCGCTGTTTGAGCAGCGGCGAGAAGAAGAGGCCGACATTGCTCGGCGCATTCTCGCCTCGCGGGAGACAGAGTCGGGCCTCAGCCGACAAGGTCTCCAAACTGAGTCGGATGGGATCGATCGCGACGCCGAGGAGGAACGGCGAGTGACACCACGGCAACACACGCACGAGGCGATGCACTCCAGTCCACGCCGTGCGACCACGCCCGTGACAGCGAGTGAGATCGCTGAGCAAAGAGCGAGTCCACGCAGCGGCGTTAACACACTGAGTAGGCGTGGGACACCGCGAGCCAAGTGCGAACGCACGCGACTTCACGATGAGGAAGACCAAGGCAAAAGTAGTGGATCACTTCGGGACAGGAATGGACGTGAAGAAGCGGATGCGATTGCGATCGCAAGCGTCCGGTTTCGAACGCCCACGCCTCCTGCCTCCGCAGGACCGAAACGAATCCTTATCGCCGAGAGTGCGGCCGTTAATTCGAACGCAATGACCAGCGACGAAGACTTGACGAGCGAAGTAGAGGCTCCCTTTCCAGTGCCCGATGCTGGGACAACCCCCACAAGTGATACCAGTCCCCGACAAGAGGATACCGCCCAAGAGGTCCATGCCGGCGGCAGCTTGGTGTCGCCCCTCTCCGAGTCGACACTCCACACCCCGTTTCTCGACACGAAAGGTTCCAAGCTGAACTGGCTGGCATGCAGAGCTACACCCGCCGAGACACCAGCGACCAGATCGAGGGACACGACCGCTGCGATTCGTGGGGCGCCTGTCAGCGTCTGCTACAAGCTACTGTGGAAGGAGACTAAGCCGATGGGTCGGAAAGGAGACCTCCAAGCAGCCACCTTTGACTTGCGTGTGCTCCTCGGCTCGAACGGGAGAGCCCACATCTCCATTCAGCCGCTCAGCGCATCATCCTCAGAAGAAGACAGCAAGGAACTCAAACTGTTGGTCTCGGAAACTGACGTCGTGCTGTCGGCCAAGGCCCGCCCTGATCTGGCCGTCATGACACCCCACTGGGCTCGGTGGATCCTCTCGCGACTGGAGCGAGACGTCCACGGCGTCTGGTTTCTGCGAATCCAAGACATCGCGGCCATGGGCGACGCTTGTGTGTTCACGGGGGACATTACGATCAAGGTGGTGGCGAGTCTATCGACAGAGACTGTGGGCGATGACGCCAACCACACGGTCAGTGTGTCGATCTATTTGTTGGGAGAAGAAGGCACCGACGCCGAGGCGTTGCTGGTCCATGCGCGAAACCGATCGGCTGCTGTACCCACACTCACCGAAGTCGTGCTCAAGCAGCATGAGCTCCTGGCGATCACAGCGTCGCTGGGGTGTTTGGTTTCACCAAGCGACAGCGGCGAGATGCGTGGACTTCTGCGGGACCAGCAGTTTCTGCAGCGAGCGATTGCAGAGAGCAAGGCTGTGCGGCTCGCCTTGGGAAGCGGGCTTCACATTACTGAGGCGACGAACTCGGCGTGGGAGCTGCCGTTCCGAACTGGGAGCCGTGCCGCCCAGTCTACTACAGCCACAGGAACCGAGACGGGTGATGGAGAAGGCACGATACCAACCAACGAGCCGCGCAAGGTTTCGAATCTGGTCGCTGAATTTGAGGCCCAGGGACTCACCTATGCGACGCCCGAGATTCAGCGGCTCTTACGAGCGAGTGAACCGCTCGCCGAGATGGCGTTTCTCGCGCAAGCGTACTACGAGGACGCCGCGGCCGCGACCTTGCGGTGGCTCCAACGCGAGCAGGCCGTCGACACGTACGTCGCGAGCTACGTGCACGGCAGCGACGGCTCGGATCCTGCTATGAGCGACGCTGTGCGACGGCGTATTGCGACTGCGAAACGCGCGAAACTCGAAGACATGGCCGCACGGTCGATCGTGGACGACATGCTTCTCGACTTTATCACGGTCGAGTGCCGCGTCGCGCTCCACCACGCCAAGTACTCGGGCGGGTACGCCGACCACTACGCGAGCAAAGTGCAGGCGGCGTTCCGCATGAGCCACCAGCGGCGCGACTACGTGGCCAAGCGCAACACGCGGCTGCGTGCCGCGCGGCTCATCCAGGCACTCCAGAGAGGGATCCTCGCGAGGAGACGCTACTGCGAGATGCGCGTGGAGCGTGAAAAGTACTTGTTCTACGGCTTTCGCTCGAGCCTCCACCAGGCCACCGCGAGCATGGAAGACCCACGCGCGCGTGCGACGGCCATGGCGAGAGAGACGGAACGGAGGCGCCAGACGTACCTCATGCAGGTGCTTCACGGGTACGTGACGCAGCACGACGGTCTCACGACTGCGTTCCGCATCGCGCCCGAGCTCGTGCAGCGACTCTTTAATGAGTACGGCGTCGTGGTGGGCTGCACGCCGACGTGTGGCGATGCCGTCGCCAACATCCTGATCACGAGTCGCCCCACGCAGGCACCGAAGACAGGAGCCGATGCGCCTCGGCTCTTTGGCAGCGGCGAGATCCACGCGGCGTTGGTGACGGCGCTGCGTCAGCAGTACGACGAGACCTTTGGCTTGTCGTCTGCGATTCGTCAGCTGGAGGTGGCGTCTCCGGTCCAGCAGAGGGCCACGACTGAAGAGCCCACCCCACCGCGGTGGCTGCTCAAGGCGAGTCCTTCGTTCCAGCGTGCGAATCGGAACCGCCTCGCGTGCGTGCGGCTGACTCGCAAGGCCGCGGGCCAGCGCGCGGCCCACTTGGTGGCCCTGGACTATCGCTCGCTGCTGCGTCAGAAGTTCGCGACGTTTGAATCGTGCCGTGCGCTGTGGGAGGACGCGATCCACACGCGAACACAGCAGGCGCGTGTCGTGGACGCGCTATCGGTGGACGACCTCGTGCAGCACGCACTCGACAGGCTCATGCTCGCAGTGAAAGACTGGGGGCTCGACCCCGAGCCGCTCTTTGACGCACTCAATCTCTGTCTCGTGCATCGGCTCGGACGCCAGGCCATGGCACTCACGGAGCAGGCCTTTGATGCGTTTGCGCGTGGCGTGAACGAGCGCCATGGCAAGCGCAGCGTGCTGCCACTGCGCGAGGAGATCGCCCACGAACTCGAAGAGATCGAGGCGCTCGTGGCACTGCGCTGTCTCAATCTCGCCACCGACTCCGTCACCACCGTGGCGCCCAGTGAGCTCCTGTGTATACTGCTACGTGGCAGCGTCGACGACGAGTACGTGCGCCACGCACTGCCCTCCGTGCTGCCGGTCGCGAGCGTCCCGGACAAGGTGGCGCTCGCCCACAAGATGCTGGGCAGCTACGCCAACGCCGCGTACGGCGACGCGTTCAATGCGATTTGCAGGAGCTGTCTGGACTCGGCCGAGAGCGTCACGGTCGAGGCCGCACAGTTTCTCGAACGCATCACTCGCGCACACGACGCCGACAAAGCCACGCTTGCCGCACGCGCGCTGTACGTGCTGACGGGCGCGCAGGCGCTGCGCTTCTTGCAGTTCCTGGCCAAGGTCGCGCACTTTACGAGGCCGCTCCAGCGGCGCGTGCTCGAGCACCTCGCAGAGCATACCGCGCAAGACCTTGAGCTGTACCGGTTCGCGAGCGTCGTGTGTGCCATCGACAGCTTTGAGGTCGTCACGCGGCTGTTCGATGCGAGCTTTCGGGCCGCGAGTGTCCACAGGGCGACGCGGTTCTGGGTGCATTACGGCGTTTTGTATGGCGAGGCGCGCGCAGAGGAGGCGCGTGCGAGCTGCGCGCCGCGTGGGGATGCAGAGACGGATCCATGGGAACCGGAGACGGCGGAGGAGGAGCTACGGGGGATCCTCCAAGAGCCCATTACTGCGTGAGAGACATTGGGGGGCGAGAATAAGACGGACATACAAGTGAGACTAAGAGAAGAGGAGAGATATATTTTGCCCCCGTCGGTGAAAGACGGAGAGGGTACGTCAGCTACTATAGTCGAGACACAGAGTTGGCGTTAGCACAGGAAGCTGCTCCTGGACTCTGCAGCAGCAGACGCACCAGAATCGCCCACGCTCGTTCCATACAGTCGTCCATCGTCCTTTTCCGGCTTGTGTGTGTGTGTGTCGTTTCTTACTGCTTCTCCAGGTGGCCGCGCGACTTTTGGAACGCCTCGGGCACGATGGGGCCGTCGTACTGGTCGGTCGGGAGCCCCATGGATCGCCGCAGCGGCACGACCGTGAGCGGCAGCGCGATCGCGACGGCGCCGATCGTGGTCGAGATCACGACCATCGGCTCGCGGTCGATGTAGTAGCGCGCGAAGCGACCGAGACCCGCCAGCATTCTTTCCTTGAGCTCTTTGCGGGCGGTCGAAAATGGAGTGAGAGCCGCAGACAACATGGGGGAAATACGGTTCACTAAGGACGGTCCACGGTTTCGGTTATCGAAATTAACCGTACTTAAGAGGGAATATACCTGTGATACCTGATCATCGACTTGAGCAGGGTGAAGTTGCCCTTTTAGCAAGAGCAAGGAAAAGATCGACACCAAACGAGACGAGCATGGAGAAGCAGGTGGACGTCGTGCTCTATGCCGAGTTCGATATTGACAAGGGCAGCACACTGCGCGAGAGTTATCCGCACGCGATCGCGCACTACTCGCCCGAGTTTTTCGCGGACGCGATGCTGCCCGAGGGCGTTCACAATCGCGAGCAGGACTTTACCATCTTCTTTCTGAACCGCGACGAGAAGAAGCAGCAGTCCACAGAGGCAACGGATATCGCTCAGACGGCACAAGACGAGAAAACTGCCGAGGCAGATTCGCTGAAGGAGTTTATGTACTGCTTTAGCGTCGTGCGTACCCACCACGACGCGACCGTGCGCCGCGGTGCGAGCGTCAAGGCCGTCGCGCTGTGCTCTCGCCACAAGGTGCGTCGTCGCTCTCTTATACCCTACTGTACTGCTATGCTACTAATACGCGCGTGGCTGGACTTGTGAAGTTCTCGTTCGCCTTCAAGAGCGTGCTGGAAGTCGCTGTGGGCAAGCTCTCGCTCGCCAAGGACGACGCCGAGACCAAGCACATTCTCGCCGAACTGTACGCCGTCGTAAATGCTGTCGACAGTGGCGGCGCGCGCAACATTAGCGACGTCGAGCGGCGCCTCATGAAGACGCAGATCGAAGTCAATGGCGCGACGTCGCTCGCCGAGCAGAAAGCGCAGGAAGACTCGCTGTATTACAAGACCAATGCCGTGTGGGGCGACCAAAAGATCCCTCTCAAGTTCAAAGTGTGCAGCACGGAAGACCAGTTTGACGACGGACTACTGCGGCGGCTCCTGCTCAAGTTTGGCGAGCAATCCATGGTGCTGTTCAACGCCGTGCTCACGGGCCAGCGCGTGCTCGTGCTCGGGTACAATCAGCCGGCCGGTGACGTGTGCAACTACGTGCTCGCCATGAGCTCACTCGTGTGTCCTCCACTCGCGGGACTCATAGAAAGGCAGTTCCCGTACGCGAACCTGACCGATCTCAGCTTCTTGTCCACGCCGGGCTACATTGCCGGCGTCACGAACCCCATGTTCAAGTCGAAGAAAGACTGGTGGGACGTGCTGTGCGACATCTCGACCGGCGAAGTGCTCGTGTCGACGCCGCCCGAGCGAGATGAATACGAGCAGGCCGACCGCGCGTTTGTGCAAGAGGTCCGAGTACAATGATGTCAGCAGTCTCTGTGGGTGGTGCTCACGATATGGAGTGGATTGCTTGTCCGCAGGTTCTCGATGGGATCCTCGCGGGCTATAGCGAAGAATGGGTGCGCTGTCAGTTTGAAGAGTACACGCTCCAGGTATGGTAGGCCTGCGTGTATGGTGGAAGTACTGTCACTGAATCATGTGTTACGATATCGTAATAGAGCGTTGTGGACCTTGCAATGGGTGAAGCCAACTACATGGACGCCGAGGCGCTGGCACGCAAGACGGCCGTGAATAACAAGCGCATTACGCGATGGGCACGCACGGACAACTACAAGACGTTCATGGAGGCGCGCCAGCAGCACCAGGCCCGCACGGACGCGTTCAACATATCCTTTTCACGCCACGTCTGCAGGGTCTCCTAACAAACCCTCTGAAAGTTCTCCTTGACTGGGTATTTGTGTCTGAAATTTACACAGGGAAAACGGGCATCGATCTGAAAAAGCACCTGCGCAGCCTGCAGGGCGACATGGTCATCCCCGACGACAGCCACGTCGAGCGCGTGTACGCCGACTTGGCGTCGCTACTGCAGACCGAAGACGAGCTCCTCGAGTTCCTGAGCTATTTGCCATCGTCACGCGGAGGTCTCCAGGCGGTCGCACAGGGCGTCTACCATTCGTCGATGAGCGTCAAGCACAACACGGTCATTCTGCTGCAGCGTCTCGAGAGCTTCCCGTCGACGGCGTCGAGTCTCCGTCAGCTTAACGCCTTTGTGCTCATGGCGTACCAGCGCATTCTGAACATTGTCCAGCCTGACGTGCGTCAGCAGTAGAAGGAAGAATTGAATGTATCTACGCCCGAAAACCAATCAAAGAAATCTTTCTCTTTCATCCAGATTGGGAGGACAAAAGCTTTGCAAACGCGTCCAAATGGTCGCCAAAGATCTCCTGTGCAACCTCTGGATCGGCCGCGCGTCTTGCGTTCGACGGAGCCAACTCCGGATCCGCTTCCATGCACAGCTGCTCAAACTCGTAGTCGCCACAGTCCTGCTCCTCTTGAGAAGTGGCCTTGGATTTGATGTGTGCGCTCTTGTTCACACTGGGGGTCTCTACGTCCATCAACGAAGAGAGCTCGTCGCGTTGTCGCTGTGTACTCGCCTGGTGCTCTTTCTTTTGCAGTGCTTCGGCGCTCAGATCCACGACTTTGCTGCGCGACAGCAGATTCACATACGCCGACGCTGGGCGGCCTTCACTCGATCCGCTCGGATACAGTGGCTTCTTGGTGGCATTCAAGAAGCCGCGCTTCACGACCGGACTCTTCTTCTTTGTGGATGTGGTCTTGCGGTGCTCTTCCTGGTTGTCTCGCATTGGCTCGATCACTTCGATCAGCTTCTTCGCTGGCGCTGCGGTCGCTTCCGGAGTCTTCAGCTTTGTTGATGGAGCCGTGATTTGCTGACCGTCTTTCTGACCAGAAGGGGCGATCAAAAACTCATTGGCGTGGGGATCAGTCTCGCCCACATCATTCAATTTCTTGAGCAGATCCGACGGCGAGGTCATAGTAATCTTCTCGGCGGGCGACGGGGCTGATGGACTCGCGGTTGCCAGCTCACCAGCACTCTGCTGGTCGTCATCATCCTGAGCGTGGATCTTGACGTCGAGCGTGCGCGTTTGCTGTTGCTCTGGCTCAATGGGGAACCGTGCCGTGATGATCTCCCCACCGACCATCACGCCGCCTTTGTAGGCGCTCTTGATGAACTTGCCCACGGGCGACACGAGCGTGATTTTGGCGTCCTGCTGAACCCAGCTAATGGCGAGACTCAGGATGTCGCGCTTGAACCTGGCGTCCCATTGGCACCGCTCATACACCCACGGGTGGAACACGACGTCAATCGCGCGACACGGTGCACCGTTAAAGTCTTTGATCTCACGCAGCGCACCAATGACGAGCGGAATCTGGAGATTGCTGGTCGTGGGCACTGCGTGGGTGTCGCGCGGCACGTCTCGCCCCGAGTGCGGATTCTTTGGCAGGTCGACGATCTCGTGGAAGCACAGGTTCAGAAAGAGCTTGAGCTCGCGCACTTGCTGCTTCACGGACTCCATCATCGCACACTTGACGACGAAGCCTGGCTTCGGGTTGAATGCACGCACCGTACTGGTCGAGACCTCGCCGTCGGCACTACGTGGTGGTGGGCCGTCCTTGAGTTGGTCGCTGATGAAGCTTTGGTAGGCGGACGGATCGTTCTCGGCCATCGCATCGAGCGTCTTCCACAGCTCCATGGCTTGGTTACCAAAGTCTTTCGGCTCGAGCCCCATCTGCTTGGCCATCTCGCGCATGCGCGGATCATTGAGCAGCGGATTGCGGCCCCCCGCGGCGTCAGCTTTGTTCGGGCGGCGGTTGTGGAGGATGCTGTAGTTCATTGTTTGCTGAAGCAGGTACTCTGGGTGCCAATCTAGAATGCGATGGAAATGCAGCCTGAAAGATACAGAGTCTATCGCTAAGGCTGCATTCGAACAGCCACGACCTTTCAAGGATGGATCGTCTAGGCGTTCTGTAAGGGGAGATATCGAGTTTGGTAGAATATATTGTTGCCCGAATGTGTACCCACGTCTGCCCATGCGGACATGTTGATGCTTTCTTGAGAGCATGATGCAATCCTTATCACCGCATTCTCCGCAGCGACAGACGTGGTCGCTTGCAGACGCTTGTGCACCGTTTATTTCATGCGGTCGTATTGGAATCGCATAATGAAATAAACGTGCTTGCTTGCGAGATGGGGAATCCCCCAACTGTCCACGCCACAAGAACTTGCTTCCATGATGGGTGCCGTTCACGCGACCTTCGCGTCACCTCTCACACATTGCTGGTGTGGTTGATCAATCACCTGCAGCTCAACGTCATTCCGCATTCCGCATCCCCGCGTCTTGCCGCCTCCTCCCTCTTTTCTCTGACACCATGGCGTGCGAGCCTTCCCTTGAGCGCGTGCAGCAGCTGGGCGGTCTGCCCGAGAACCAGGACAAGAACCTCGTGCCCATCTACCTCGATGCGGTGGCCGATCTCGACACGCCCGTGAGCGTGCTGCTCAAGCTGCGCGAGGGCGAGAAGCACTCGTTCCTCTTCGAGTCGGTCTCGCCTGGCGAGAAGATTGCGCGGTATTCTTTCATTGGCAGTGGCCCCTTCAAGGTCGTGGCCACGGGCGAGGGTCACGAGTACTCTGGCGACCCGCTCGTGAACCTCGAAAAGGAGATGCAGCAGTTCCGTGCGGTCGTGCTGCCGGAGCTGGCCGTGCCCATGACGGGCGGCGCCGTCGGCTACTGCAGCTTTGATGCGATTCGACACTTTGAGCCAAAGGTCGCGCCGTATATCGCCAAGCAAAAGGACGTGCTGCAAGTGCCCGAGAGCATCTACATGTTTTTCGACACGGTCGTGATCTTTGACCACGTGTTCCACTCGCTCAAGATCGTGTCCCATTGCCGACTGGACACGGACGATCTCGCAGCGGCCTACGCAGAGGCTGAGCAAAAGATCCTCAAGGTCCGCACTGCGCTGGAAAAGCCGCTCGTGCGCACGTCGAGCGGCTCTCACGCGAATGCGCGCGCCGGCGCCCACCAGATCAACCTCGAAGAGGCCTCGAACGTGGGCAAGGAAGGGTACATGGGCTTTGTGGACACGCTGAAAAAGCACATTGTGGACGGCGACATCTTCCAGGCCGTGCCGTCGCAGCGCCTGACGATGGATATTCCCAGCGACGTGTCGGCGCTGGACCTGTACCGCCAGATGCGCGCGTTGAACCCGTCCCCGTACATGTTCTTTTTGGACTTGGGGGACGCATTCCAGGTCGTCGGTGCGTCGCCCGAGATGCTGGTCAAGGTGAGCCACGAGCGTGTGGTCGAGACCCATCCGATCGCCGGCACACGCCACCGCGGCAAGACGGATGAAGAAGACGAAGCGCTCGCGGAGGGTCTGCTAGCCGACCAGAAGGAACGCGCCGAGCACATTATGCTCGTGGATCTCGGCCGCAACGACGTGGGCCGCGTGGCCAAGCCCGGTACGGTGCGCGTCGAGGCGCTCATGAAGATTGAGAAGTACTCGCACGTGATGCACATTGTGTCGGTCGTCAAGGGCGACCTCCGCGACGACAAGACTGTGTATGACGCCTACCGCGCCATGTTCCCGGCCGGCACGCTCTCGGGTGCACCCAAGGTCAAGGCCATGGAACTCATCTGCTCGCTCGAGCCGGAACGCCGTGGAGTGTACGGAGGCTCGGTGGGCTACGTTTCGTTCAGCGGCTTTCTGGACACGGCCATTGCGATCCGCACGGTCGTCGTCAAAGACAACAAGGTCTATAGCCAGGCCGGCGGCGGCATTGTCTACGACTCGGACCCACTGGATGAGTACACGGAGACGATCAACAAGCTGGGCTCGACGGTGCGCACCGTCGAAAAGGTCATTGCGCACAAGGCTGTACAGTAGGGTGCAGTTGAGGCAGTTTAGGGAGACAGCTAGGCTGTGAAAATGAGATACACTTGCCAGTTCCATCGAGGACGGATGGCTACACTTCTTTTAAAAAACCACACCTGTTCAAGAGTGGTTTTTGAGGGTGTTTCAGCGTCAGCCGTTATTTCTTCCGACTCAAACAGTCTCCCGGGTTGAGGCTGTTCCGGGCCGGAACAACTTCGGGTCAACTCAAATACTTGAGAAGGAATGTAAGGGGTAGGGTTTCAGACGCACCAAATTGGGCTGGGAACACTCTCTATCATTCACCCAAACCATAGATGCTGCACACACATTCTGTCAATTTCCAAAAACCCAGCTGCAGTTTTTTGGTTTTTTGTCGTGGGTCCTTCCGCCATCATGTCGCCTCCCACCTCCCTCCTCCTCCGCTCCACCCTGGTTCTTCTTGTGTCTCCCGCTCCACTCCTCGGCTCGGGCATTTTGGATTTTGCGCTCAACCCCCACCAACACGAGGCAGGCCAGTGTGTCCGCTGGAACCGTCTTTTGATTGTTCGGTCGTGCTTCCCACCCACTTTTGGTTCCCCCCGCTGTCCCCTTGAAGGAAACCCCACACAAGTTTTGGGGGCGGGCAAACTCGCACTCGGAAAATCCCCATAATCCTCCTCCCACAAAGGGAAGGGAAACGCGGCAACTCGATGGGCCGCGACGACGACTCGGCCGACGCGCCGCGCCGCGCATCGTTGGCGACCAATAGTGGCGGCGGAGGCAGCGGCGCCCGTTCCAAGCGGAACCCTGGACCAACGAATTCTGGACTCAAGTACGACCCGGCGATGGCGGCCAGCCAACAACACGTCCACCACATCCATCACCATCCTCACGACCAACACCACGCCGTCTACGCGCCACCAAGTGAGTATACTGCCGGGGGCGGGTACGCGATGCCGTACACGCACGAAGAGGCAGTGCCTCCCAGCGGCTCGGCGAGCAACAAGCGCAAGCGAGTCAAGAAAGAACGCGACGACGACTGGGCGCCGCTGCCGCCCCCGGCGCCTTCGTCATCGTCAATGGTGTACGCGAGTGGTGCAAACGACATGTCGATGCACATGGCCGTGCCGACGATCTTGCATCGGTCGGGCTCCGCTGGAACCGTCACGACCGCGCCGCCTCCGTATGAAGCAGTGTACGCCTCTCACTCGGAAACTAACAACGGGCCAGCCCACACGATATTCAGCGAAGCCCCCGTTGTGATCGAGAGTTTTACCGAGATCGAGCGAAGACGAGCCGCCGCGGCGGCAGCACCGAGTGCGAGTGCGAGCAGTACCGGTGCCGATTTGAGACAACTGCTCCATGCCGACCAGCCCGCATCGGCCACGTCGACGCCCAAGAACAAAGCCAATGGCGTGGCGTTGTGGAATGGGAGAGGAGTTTCGAGTGGCACCATGTCCGTGTACGATGTGTTCTTCCCAGCGACGACCCGCTTGAGAGAAGGAGGAAGCAGCAACTCAAAGAACGGTGTGCGCGAGTCCAAGCGACGGCGACGCAACAATGGAGACGCGGCAGAACGAAGCTCAACGAGGGCTTCCCATCGGCGGACCACACCTGCCGATGACAGCCTGGGAGTGGATATGCTAAGGTTCACGGTCGACTCATTCAAGCTCATTCCTCAGGGACTCGTTGATCGCATTGATACGCGGCTTCGCCCCAGTGTCATCGCCACGTTGATCGCCAACCACGTTGAGAACTGGATCAAGCGAGCCGGATTTGATGACCAGAATTTCCTGCAAGAGATCACGACGCTGCTGAACGTGTACTATCCATGCTCGCACCCGACCATCTTGGATGACGTTCTCGTAGCCTTCGTTTTCAAGCGGCCAGAACTGATGGAACGCATGATCTCCAAATCCATCATTGAACGGCTCCAGAAGACGGGCGAGTCGGCAACGCCGTCCAAGTACCCTATCATCGAGGCGTTTGGAAGACGGTGCGGCATGGCCCAGCGAGGAGGCATCCGGAGAAGAGATGTGGCCCGCCACGACTTGGCATGCTTGACGGTACTGCGTTTACTTTTGGAACGCAATACGGAAAAGTTTATGCTGAGTTCCTGGATTGCCTCCTGTGCTTCCTGCTGTAGCGATGCCGTGCTGGATTCGATGTGGTCTGCGTTGCTTCGTCCGCTCATATCTGCTGGTGGCAAGCAACAAGCCGAGTGCTGGAACGTGCGCGACCCGTTGGATCAAGTGTTTGAACTGTTGCGAGAAGAGAAGCAGCTCGCACGGTATACTGAAGACTCGTGCAAGCTTTCAATGACGCTGATTACCAAGATCGTTCAAGATCCTGTCTACTCAGACTTGCGCGGTACTCCTGTCGCGTGCGAAGCGTTCGAGATTTTCTTTGGGCGTCCCACGAACAGTTTACGACTCATCGAGACCTGGATTGCGACAGAAGAACAACGTGACAAAATCTCCCGTGAAGACGCGCTGAGAAAAGTGATGAATGTGACGATCGAACACTGTGCGCGCCTGAGTGTCAAGAAAACGAACTGGTTTATCCGGCATGTGCTAGGCTTCGTCCTGAGCGCCTCAACTCCACAGATCTTCGCAGAGCTCATTGTGGACCATGCTAATCTGTTGCTCGGTGGAGTCGACAAGAACGAAATGGAAGAAGCTCAAGGGCTCGCGAACGAAGTGTGTGAAGGCGAGAACGGAGAAGGTTCGTCGAAGGGAGTTGTCGTCATCGGCAATGTTTCATCCAACGAGAAGAATGCGGAAGCTGGTGTGGTCGTGCAGCTCGGTGTGTATCTTGATGAGCTGCGATCGGTACCCGACAAGGATGGTGTGTCGGTCGTGCATGCGTGGGCAGACAAGTGGCGCATCCCGGAAGTATTCGTCCCCTGGAGCTATGTTTGGGCTGTCGTGTCGTCCGCAATAACGATCGAGGTCTCGGAGAGCGCTGTGTCTCCTTCAGTGAATGTTGCGTTCCGTGACTTTGCTTGCCAACTCGCGAAACATTACGTCGCCAATTTGCTGCGTCGAGAAGAAGCTGCACGATACTTGCCGAGAGTGACCAGAATTCTGAACGCGACGATCCAGCAGCTCCCGAAAGGATCTTCAGTATTACTTCTCGAGTCGGTGCTCCTAGCGGTGTCCAGTTTACCGAAAAGCTCTCCATTGGCAGAGAAAGCGTACAACATCATCGCTGCAACGCTTGCAGGGCAGATCTCAACGAGGCGTCAGGCGGTGCGAGGCGTGATCGTCGACTCAATTCGCCAGCGAGTCGAGTTGCTTCACACTGTGGACTCATTCATTTCTCGTCAAGATCCTGTGGGGCGACTTGTTCGCGACCAGCTGATTCGGCGACGACGAATCGGCAAAATTATTCTTGAAGTGCTGCAAGATGGCGATGAAGCCGAGGCCGGCGCTGCGGTCAAGATCATGATGAGCGCAGTTCGTGGTGGTCTTGAATGTCAGTCGAGTGATTTCTGGGCGACGTCGACGATCGAGGCCATCATCGCTTTAGGATATCGCGTTCGTCTTCCAGGTACAAGGCGCGGTGCGATCTCTCTACTCCATGCCCTTTCTATTGGGGATGGTGAGAGCAAACAGTCGTTGCTGTGGACGGTGCTGCGGTTGTGCACGAGCTATTGTTGCGGCTGTTCCACGGAATCAAGTGCTGTACAAGCGACGAACTCGGCGCGTGTGCAGGTATCCGACGCAGCGTTCGAGTTTGCGGATCTCACCAAGCTGATGCTCCAGCGTGCTCCCCGAGTTGTATTTGCCGACGTGGGGGATTTCATTCACCAGCAGATCCGATCTTGTGGGCCAAGCAAAGCGCAGTGGAACTTTTATCTGGTGCTGGTGCTCGATCGCGTCGTTCAACTCGGGTGGAGTCTCATGGCATCGTCACCAAAGCTCGTGCATGTGGTGTTGACACCGTTTGATTCGGTCTACCCTGTCGCTCGACTACAAGATCAGATTGTGCAACTACGGGTGCTCAAATCGCTTTGCGTCGTGCTTCTCGCCGCGAGTTCAAATCAACAGCGGAAGGATGCCTCGTGGCTTCCCGTGGCACGAACGCTTGTGAGCAACCCCTTGGCGTTGAAGATCAAGACGATCAGCACGCAAAGAGGTTGTTTGACCTCGTCGATATTGGCGCAGTCGATTGCGGTGCTGTGTGAAGATATCAAACAGACGATCGAAGTGAAAGGATACTTCAAGAGGTAACGAACGTGAGAAGTACAATCAAGACTGCCAGTAGAGGGCCAACGCACCAGCGTTGAGAAATGTAATAAACGAACAAGCATCTTGCCACCATGATCGACGGTTCTCCAGGTCTCCGAGAAGAAACGACCAAGTAAGACATCGGCATGTGCAATCGATTTCTCATCCTTTTTGAGTCCTGTAGGTCCCTGGCGAAGTTGATCGCGCTGTCTCACTGTCGGGTAGTGTCCACGTGCACAGCCCCGTTCGAACGTTCTGAAAGAACTGTTTTGCAGAGGGAAGGCGTGCACTGGTGTCTTCCAACTCTCGCCAGTCTGAGTTTGGTAATCGCCGGGTCTCCTGCAAGTATATCCAGAGAACTGAAGTTCAAATCTCCGCCGATTCAACCAGGTACGGCATGACCTTCCTCTTGGGTTGTGCCCACTCACCTGCGCTCTCCACACAGCAATCTTACTTGGGCCAGCTTTGCAGTAGATCCCCTCGGGTGACCGCTCGCGCTGCAATCGAAGGTAGTTCTCGACCACAGACTCATTTCCCGCCTCTAAATCAATCGCGCGACGGTACAGCAGCTCGGCGTGGTCGAGATCTCCACGCACGCACTGCCGAAAGACTGCATAGTTGCCAAACACCTGTTATGTAAAACTCCAGACGTAAGTCAAGAGCCCGAGAGGAAAACCCTAGATTGATGTATACTGACATTCGCATTGTTGGGGTGCAGGAACATTGCCCAGCGGAAGCAGTTTTGTTCCAGTGCCATCAGCGACGTGGACAAGCAGGGGTCAGCTCGCGAAGCTTGGTCCAGAAGCTCCAAGCCACGCGACCATGTCTGTTTGACGGGGTATGGACAGGAGTAGATGAGAAGTACTGCGAGGCCAACAAGTGCTGGAACGTGGTCCGGATCGAGCTGTGGACGACAAGAAGCCAAATGTGTGGGACCAAAGACAAGTACGATTCGCAAGCGATAGGAAGCACGCACTTTGCAAGCCGCCTCGTAATACGTCGACGCCGTCTTGTACTGCAACAAGAAGAACAAGTCAGCGACGCAGATCCCTCAAGCTCGAAGTCCGACTTGACACCTACGTCGTGATGGAGCACGTGTCGCTGATATGCATAGTTTGTGATCTGCTCGAGGTGACGACGATCCGTCGCGTCACTCGGGACTTGGACATGGTGGTGGAACACCATTGCCTGCGTCAAACAGCGCAGATCCCACGTAGGAAATCCGCGCGTCCACATTGCGCGTCGGAACCATCGCTGCAATCTCACGGCCGCCTCGACGTCATTCCACCGACTAAAGGCACCGCGCAACGGGTTGAAATACCGCTTCTGCAGTGATGTTTCGCCGCTCAAGATCCACTCGTCGACTGGATCCACGACGTCTTTCTCTCGAAGACTGTGCGGCTTCTCCTCGTATGAGAGAACGTCCTGAGTTCGACGGTGCCTGTACACAAGTCGTGCGCCTATCGGGTCGAGTGCCTTTGTGTACGATCTCTGGGCGACACGCTGCACATGGCGAATGGCCAACACGCGACGCACGGCCGATTGCACCATGACAACCAGTGAGAGCTGGCGTCGCACTCGTGCTTCATGCACACGCTCTTCGCGTTCGAGCTGCTCTCTTGCGCGTCGTTCGACCGCATCTGGCATCAGGTCCCGAGTTGGTGGCGTTGTCCCGTGGCACACGAGATAGCGAAGCAGGAGCCGCGTCGCGAGCAACCTGTCACCACGCACACCCAGCGCGTCAACCGCAAAAGACCGCGAGACCATTTCGTCATCACCGCGGCTCTCGTCCTCGTCGAGAACCTGCAGTCTGTGCCAGCCGGCGACTTGAAAGAGTCGATAGACGAACAGTGTCGCGAACATGTAGCGGTACTTTGTCGAGGGCTCCGGCGAGTACGTCACGAGCGTGAACTCATGGGCGCGCAGGTGCAAGCGAACGAAGCAAGATGTGGGCGCCGCCGTGGACGTGTACAAGCTGTGCACTTGTACACTTCCCTGGAACACAAGCTAAGAACCGAAGCCAGACACACAAAGTGTAAGCGCCAGTGAAGAAAGCAAGACAGCGGACAAAAACTCACTCGTCCAAGAGAGGTGTCCATGGGGTCTCGATAGATCTGAACGACACTATCGTGTTGACGCCATGATGATGATACGAGTCCTCTTGGTCCAAGCTGACGATTCGTGACAAAAGGCCGCCGTGCTTTCAGACATAGTCGCTGCATCAGTACCAACAGCTTCCAGCGATTCTTCTCTCGGGAGTCGCTATCCTTGGCTGGCGTAGACGCCGACGGAACCTTCAGTGCATCGAGGGACAAGTTGTCGAGCGTGCACTGAGATACTCGAATGGATCGAAACCAGCTCGTCGTCGGCTCGAGCAGCTCCAGCTCATACTCGCTGTCGTCGTCCGACACAGTCGATGGTGGGAGTGAAGGCAACGGTACCCGATACAAGCTGGCTCGGAAGAGGCGTGACTCGACTAGGTATGCAGAAGCCCACACGAGGCGGCCGCGCTTCTCCCGAATCCTTGCGCGCCGCGCGAGCCATGCGGCATTGATCGCCATCCAGCATCGCAAGACACGAAGCCTCTTTCGCATCCATTTTTGGAGTCGTTGCCGCATCGTTTCGACGAGCCGGGCGCGTTCCACCCGCAGCTGCCGCAGCTCGCGTCTCGCGCGCACAAAGCGCTGGGTCTTCAGCACGCACGCTTTCAACTGGGTATAGTCCCTGCGGACTTTACGCATTTTGTACAGGCTCTGCAGTTTGGCGGCCGTGCGGCGTTCCTTCTTCAAGCGCGTTAGTGTCGCAAGCAGCGCGCGGCGCGTGAGTAGCCGCTTCCAGTTGGCTCGTATCCGCGTCACGGCGCAGTACTCAATTGCAGCTTGCTCCATGTACCGCCACTTTTCTACGAGTCGCCATTGGTCCACAACGCCCTTCCAGATCGCCTGCATACTCAGCGCGCGGAGAAGCCACTCGGAGCAGAGGTCATGAAGCGGCTGCTGTTGTGCCGGTGCGTCTCGCGAACACTGAGGCGGTGGAGGACCAACGCGGCGCGCGATCCATCGCATCGCGTCCGCGAATCCGTCATAGTCCATCTCGTAGTGGGACCCACGAGCGCGGTGGGTCGTGAAGAGAAAGGCCGCGTCTCCAACGCTGAGGTGGGCAGGTTGGAGACCGCACTTGTGCAGGAATTTGCTAAACTTGGTGCTGTCGATCGAGATGCCTGCCGGAAAAGAGTCGCGCATTGCGTCGAACGCTGGACGCAAGAGATCGCGTTCCACATCGCAGGCTCGCCAGTGCGGCCACCAGTCGATGCCGCGACTCCACTGTGTTTTCTCGACGGTTTGCTCGATCTCAAAGTACGGCACGTTGACGTGGAAGAACCGACGCGGGAATGGCCACGTGGAGGGCGAGACCATCTCGCTTTCTGGCGACCGAAAGTCCCACGTCGGATGGACCACGAATCGGAGTACGTCGCGTACCCAACGTGGCGGTGACATCGACTCTTTATTGGCCTCAGTTGTCCCGTTCGCAAGGGGAGTGATGGCCCATACGTAGGCATGCTGCATCGTCATGATCATTTCCAACGGACAAGAGCGATCGCGAGCGTAGCGCACCACTAGATCGTGGCTGCCATCTTCTTTGAGTGAGACAGAGGAGACGTGGATCACACACTCGTCATTCTCGACGGCCAGTCGTATGGGGCTCGTTTCGCTCGCGGCGTTGAGCTCCTCCATAAGCTCTGCGAGACACGGGGAGTTAAGGTGCGCTTTCCCGCGCGTACGGAAGTTGAAACTCGCATACAGCGGTCTGAGGTACTCTTTCTCTGGACGAAAGTGTCGGTGCGGCAAGAACATCAACTCGAGCTCGGCTGGAGTGGGTCCAGCGTGGAACTTTGCATCGTCTGCGGCGTTGCTCAAGATCGAGTCTGCCGGACGCGGCTGGAGTATCCTTTTCGGCTTGTGGGGAAATCCGTGCTCGTGAAGAATCGTTGAGGTGTCTTGGAGCTGCTGGAACTGAACGAAGGCACTCCAGTCTATAAAGAGCGTGAGGAGCGTGTTGATGGTCGACGAGACTGATGACGGAACTAGAGACGACGAGGACGATGGAGAAGAGGAGGGAAATGATGCAACGATCTGCTCCAGGCTGTACAACGTTACAGTCAGCGACCGCGAGACACGTACGACAAGAACAGTCTCGGAAAGCGATGGAAGTTGTTTCGCGAGTGCACGTCCAACCACGTGACTGAGGTGTGAGAGGACCGAGAACCACCGGCGCCAGTGCCGTGTGGGTTCTGGCTTGTGCCGTCGTTCCTGCTGTCGAGAAGGTTCGGTGATCAAGCACACGAACGCACAGGGAAGCAGCTCCACAATGCGTCGGCAAGATTCGTCATCGATCGCCACCAGCATTCCATCAAGAAAGAAACGAAACGCGGACGATGACAAGTGGAAAGGGCGCGAGCGTAGCGAACACCCGCACGCGACGAGCTGCTTCCGCAAGTCTGACAGTGTCACCTCGAGGCCGCACGTCTCGATTGCACCAATCGCAACGAGTGTAAGTGCTGTGGCTTCCAATATCGAGTTAGGTACCTCCGCTGTGAACACGAGTACGCGTATCGAGACGCGGAGATCAGCAGCGGCAGTATCGTCCACCGCACCACGAACGCAAGGCGGAAGTCGTTTCGACGGTGAGCGGAGGCCCAACGGTGGACGACTGAACAACGCTGCGGCGACTGAAGCTTGGAGCAGCAGACTCAGTGCAGCCTCTGAGCTGAGATGGTGTGACTTGTGGTAATATGCTGTTACCAGACCCATGATTGGCGGTGGCATCAACATCCTCTTGCTCCACGCTCCCGCATACGCGTTACCAGAATTTCTGCAGCAACGGGCGTGAATGAACAAGGCCGCAGAAACGCGTTCGTTCCATTGGAATACAGCGTGGTGACAGACGAGGGCAAGTGCCGAGAGATTGCCAGTGGGTCTATCAGTGGATCCGTTGACCGTGGCGTGGAAGAGGAAGAATTGACCGTGATGCTTGAGTCCACAGCGCCACGAACGGTGGATCTTTTCGGGCGCCGGAAGCGTTAGCTCACGTGGACTTTGCAGTGGCTCCATGCGTTGCAGGCGGATAGGCGAACGGGATTCCGGGCATGTTATCAAAGATTTAGACGGCAATACTGTGGCGACGGCAGGCGGCACGAGCGAGTAGTGGGCGCACAGGATCACGTACGCAGCTATCGATTCGGCGATGGCACTGACGCGGCTCACGGCGTCGAGGAACTTCACCCAACTCTCGACATCCGAGAGCAGTGGCATTTTCATCACGTACTCGACCACGAAGTGGACCTGGGCATTCGCGAGCGGCTTGCGGCGAGGGTCGTTCAATGGGCGTCGCAAGCTCGCGAGCCGCGTCCCTATTTTGCGCCAGATCGCATCGATACGTGTGAGTACGTCTAGCCGCAGCAGAGGCCACGGCGGCACGTGTAATAGTCCACTGGTCGTGTCGTTAGCAAGCGATATCGAGAGCAGCAAATGGTGGAGCGCGGCAATGACGTAGTGGACTAGCACGTGTGGCGGCGACGCGAACCGGGCGAGCGTCAGGAGGTCGCGTTGCTCCAGTCGCTGAGCGGCGCGCTCAAACTGCTCGATGGGGAGGCGACCAAGACGCCTCAGCCGGCCATTGTCACTCGGGTCCAGCACTGATCCCGCGGACTCTCCATCCAATCCACTGCCACGCACAAGTCCCCTTATCATTGCTGTGTGGTTCGCCTCGTCCACGAAGAACGCTCTAGCCGTGGGTTTAATTTTAGTAGACTGGGGGCATATTGGAGTTCACAATGGGTGCACCTGCCCAGGACTTGCTTGAGCCTTCGAACCTCTACTGTTATCGTACCAACAGGGAAATACTCGCAGTCTCTTAGTGCACGAGTGAGCAACAGAAGCTTTTTACAAACCGACCGGGAATGCAACGCCTTCTTTCGAGAAGAATTCCTTTTGTAATTGTTTGATA
>JAADWA010000152.1:0-47208 GCA_023335935.1 Pythium phragmiticola
CTCCTCGCTCAGCGAGCGCACGCTCTGGCGAAGTTTCGCGCCGGCGAGAGACGCCTCGAACGCGAGCGCGACGACATGGGTCTTCAGCTTCGCGGCGTAATCGCTACCAATACGGCCGTGGCTGCTGCTCGTGCTGCTAGTGTTGGTGCTCGAGAAAAGCGTGCTCTCGTCCTCGTTGGCCTGGGCCACACTGGGCACCAGCATCGCCTTCACCTCCTAGCGGAGGTCGTCAATTCGCTGGACCAACGGCGCGTCGGCCTTCTCGGCCATCGTGCGGATGGCTCGGCTCATTCGCACCAAGTGTGTAGCATACGCGGCCTTGGAACCGGCCTTGGAACGGTTGCCAGTGGCGGTGGGCGTTGCCGTCGGCGGAGATGGAGATGGACGCTTGGGCGTCGTGTCGGTCGTCGTCATCGTCAGCATCATTGTCGGAAATCGGTAGACTCGCACGTCGTAGTAGTCGCAGGTACTGAGAAGGAGGAGAATGGCACGGCGCGTCTCTCTCACTCAGACTCACTCAAACTGTGTGCTGGAGCGTTCGCTTGTTGGCTGCTGCTTGTCGCTGCTTGTTGCTTTGCACTCCACGTGGGAAATACAAGACTGACTAGCGAGTCCGACCACAAGATGTGATGGGAGGTGACCTGCCCAGAGACATGTCCCATGCCCAACAATCGAGAAGGCGTCCAGCGGCAGCGGACCAGACCGCCCATGGTAAGAAGAGAAGCGCGCGTTGGAAGGCATGCTGCCGCCACCACTGCCCAGCGCCGCGCGCGTGCGGTGGGGCGTGGAAGCTTCGTAGCAGTAGTGGTGATGCATGTTGGATGATGGAGGGTTTGCCTTTGGGAGTCCCTCTCTCGAAGGACTAATGAGATGGCTGCATAGTGAAATCATGAACCATAGTTTAGGCTAGCTTAGCGCATCTCCGTCACAAACCCGTTGGCTGTTCCAAATACTGGATCTTCAAAGGCCGTGCGAACCGAGTCCAGTGTCTCTCTGGGGTCCTGATGCATTGAGCACTACACGGTGCTGTCGGTCGTTAACCGTTGGGAGAAGTGTGATCTACGATAATCCCCTCGTACAAACACTGAGGCGGGCACGGATTCATGTGGTGAACATGGCAAGGCAGAGAAGTCGCTCCGGCCGCCGCCATGCGACCGTTAGCACACAGGATTGTGCTAGCTCATGAAGCTGCACAGCCAGACCGAAGGCAACAGCATTGAGAACTTGGGACTTTCTCAAGGACGTTCATACTGTGTGACGCACATTTATTCACACTACAACTACTAATCAAAGACTCCCCCACAACAACACTCTCCCTTCTTAGAGCATGTACATTTGCTCGGCGTGCTGCGGCTCGTCCGGCTCCTTGAGAAGCGACCGCTTTGTTTCCTCGGCGTGGAGCGTGACGAGCTTGCCGGCCGTATCGGCGAGCTTGGTGAGGTACGTGTACTGCGACTCGGAGAGCTCGCGGGACTTGACGTCGACGCAGCACATGGCACCAATGACCTCGTCACCTGCGACGACCGGGAAGCCGCAGTAGTACTTGGTGCCGAGCATCTTGACTGGCAGACACTGGTGGAAACGCACGTCGGCCTCCGGATGCGGGACGATGAGCGGGTTGCCGGTCATGACCATGTGCGAGCAGAACGCGTCGTTGCGCGCGAACGACTGGAGCTCGAGCGACGCGACGTTGGACGCCGCAATGTAGAGCTCTTCCTGGTCCACGATCGTCACGAGGGTCGCAAAACAGTCCATCTCGCGCGAGGCCATTTCGCAAATGAGACTGAGCTCCTCGGAGTGGCCCAGCTCGCGGATGTGGGTGTCCTGGATGGCCTTCAAACGCTGCTCTTCGTTGTCGGGCGCGGGGAAGGCCATTTGCGTGTCGACCGGCGCCGTCGGATCCACAGCGTAGGTGCGGCCCGTGGTCTCAGCCACGGTTGCGGTTGTAGAGGGCACGGTCGGCACCTCCAAGTCGACCAGCGCTCTCATATAGTCTTTCTCGGTGCTGCTCTCGGTGAGCGTGACCTTCTTGGGCTTCTGCAGCGGGTCGTTCGTCTGGGTCTCTTGGTCGAGCACGCACTTGATGACGTTCAGCACGGATGCCTTTCTCTTCGCGGTCGTCGCACTCATGAGCGCTTCCTGCAGCAGCGCCGTGAGTGCCGCACTCGCCGACTTGGCGTTCACAGGGTCGCGCGTGACGTGGGCGGGCATCAGCGCTGCATCGCTGTCGCCCAAATAGGCATAGTCGGCAGCGTCGACGCGTCGCATGCACAGCGTGCACACGCGGACGTTCTCGATGCGGAGTCGGTCGCTGCCAGGAACGGCACGCTCGCGCTCGTGCTTTCGCGAGCAGTCGTCGCAGACGCCGTGGCCACACAGGCGACAGAGTTTGGCCACGAGCAAGTGTTTGCTGCAGACCACACAGGCAACATTTGTTGGCGGGAAGAGCCGCGTGCTGTCGACGAGAACCTGCACGCCCAGGCGGCGACGCCGCACGAGCTGCGGGAGCCGCGCACACGCCTGTGCGAGCTGGACAAGCCGACGGCGGATCGCTCGCTCGCTCAGAGCGGTCGTCGAGTTGGGTACCTTCACGCCAAAGTGCTTGGGCGTGAACAGCTCGGCGTAAAAGTGGACCCGTGAGGCGACTCCCACTTGTCCGCTCCCTTCCGCTCCCTCTTCCGGCGCTGGCTCGGGCTGCACGCAGTAGCCGCAGACGACGTCGTGGAACGCCTTCGTCTTGCCGCTCGACTTGCCCACGAGCACGTCCTTGGGTCGCAGCGACGTCAAGTGGCGCTCAAAGCTGCCGTTCGTAGGGTGCTTGTACACGGCGTCAGCGAAGCACCACTGCTCGTGGCTCGACAGCATCTTGCTGCGCTGGAACGTCGCCGTCTTGACCGAGAGCTGCGCGAGCATGGCGCCATCGTCAGCGACCGGGAGTGGCAACGGGGTGCCATCGCCCCATCCCGCATGCAAGCTCGAGAGATCGACGTCGTACACATGGGCGCCGTGCTTGACCTGGTCGCCAAAGAGCGCTTCCATGCGCTGCACGTGCTGGTTGGGGCCATGCGATTGGAGCAGCGACGCCAGCTCGGCGACGCTCGCGTTCACGACGCCGACTGCGAGCACGGCCGCGCGCTGCGAGTCGTGGCGCGTGAACAACGAAAAGGGTCCGTGGTCCTCGCTCCAGCGCCACCGCGCTTGGCGCAGCTCGACCCCACGCAGGATGGGGTCCCACTGGATCATGGCCGCCGTCTCATTGGCGATCGCTACGAGGCGACGGTCACTCAGGTTCACGGGGCGGCGTGATGAAAGACGGTTCACCGCTGTGGGGTGCCTGTGGCTAGAGTAGCCCGATTGCAGGTCGGACGAGAGTGCGGTTGAAGAGCCTTCCGATGAACCGCGCACGCGTGCGGAGTGGAAGGAGGTCGCGTGTGGACGTGCCGACTCGCGCCAGGGCGACTGGTGGTTGTTCACGGGAACAGACGAAGAGCGTGGCAGCGCTGGCGCCATGGCGGAGCAACAGGGATTGTGGAATGACCAGAGCGAGAGGCATGGTGCAAGGTAGGAAGAGGCCGAAGCAAAGAAGCTGCCAGAAGTGGAGGAGCTTCCTGCACGATGAGGTGGCGCCAGTGGCGTGAGGTGGGACCGGTCGCTAGGGGATCAACCAGCAGTGTTGACGTTGAGCGAACGCACAGTGTCATGCTTCTGAACTCACGTATGAGTGTTGGGGGAGAGAGACCAGCCATGGAGACGTTGAGGGATATCATGTGAAATTGAGAATCCTAATCAAGTTTATTTCGGCTATAAATATGTCTCAAACGCTGCTAAACCTACTAAATTAGCAGACGTGCGGTGGAAACTCGGGCAGCCAGAATTCTGGGGTCGCCAGGAGCTCCGATCAGAAGCTCCCGCACATTCGAAGTTTGCTGCTGGACTTGTTGTCAGTTTTGGGATTCATTAGAAGGGATGGCTGTTGTGGTTTTCAGCTCTTGTGGTAAATCCGGCACTTCGAGATCACTACTAAGGACCAGTTGAATCTGGGACGCAATGAGGTCTCTCCCGGCTTCACTGCTTCCGTCGTTGTCGCGACCATCGCGCATCGTGATATGTCAGCCAGATAAAAGGGGATTTTGTAGGGCCCACTGAGCACTCTCAAATTCACTGGTCTCTCTTGCAAGTGTCTCCACAGTCGAGGTCTCTACGCTGATATTTCCAGGAACCATGATCACGTGTTTACTCCATGATGGAGCAAACACGCGATCATATTATAGTAAGTAGTATGTCAAACTGTGTGTAGTCACTTTATAGAGGGAATGGCAATATCAATAGTGCCATCGGTAACCCGCATCTTCGTGACCGACCAAGAGGATCTGGGAGGAGAGAACCATGTCGCGCCACCGCGACGTGCGCAACCGCGCGTACTCGTACGAGGAGGACTGTGCGTCTCGACCGCTTCTTCTCTTCTGCCGGTTACAGTAGAGGAGACTACGTTTGCATGGGCGGAGTCTGATTCTTTCTTCTCAATCTGTCTGCGCAGACGACGACTACGACGACGACGAGTACTACGAGCCCAACTCGCCCAACTCGAGTACGTTCAGCCGCCATGGTTCTCCCCACACTGAGACACTCTCGTCCTCACTCCCACTGTGTACCGCAGATGAGCACATCTACCGCCGCGACTCGCCGAGCCACACGCAGTCGGTCTTTTCCTTTGTGGAACAACAACCCAGCACCAGCACCGAAGAGGTCGGCGACGCAGGTGCGTGGGGGGAAATCTATGGATCTCTCTACCAGTCTCCTCATCAAATCTAATCGTGATGTCGTTCATACACACACAGAGCTGCTCGAGGCACTCGTGCCGGCTGTCCAGGCCACGGTCGGGACCAAGTTCTCGGACGCGCAGATCGTCGACGAGCTGCGTCGCGCGAATTACGATCCCGACCGCACGGTCGTGTCGCTACTGGAAAAGGCCAAGACCGCGTCGGCCAGCACGCGTACGGACTGTAGAAAAGGATGAAGGCGGGGACACTTCAGTGGCTGACTGTGGGTGTGTGTAGGCGTGAATCTGCCCGTGCACATTCCGATTCCTCGCTTGGACGCCGTGGCCAAGGCCATTGACGCCGAGAATGCTAACGCAAAGGCACCGGCCAAGAGCGTGACCACAGCCATTGGTGGAGTCACGACGGCAAAACCCAAGGAGCCCCGCGCCGTCGTCGAGCCGTCTCCGACGACCTCTACAGTACCGACGACGACAGTCGCGACGTTTGGCTCGACCGTGCAGTCGTTTTCTCCCTCGGAGTTGCGGGCGTTTGCCAAGGCGGAGGAAAAGGCCCAGCAGGCGTGTCTAGAACTTTACGCTCAAGAGACGAGCCAGGCCAACGGCAAGACCAAGATCAGCATGGTGGTGATCGGCCACGTCGACGCCGGCAAGAGCACGATCACGGGCCACTTGCTCTACAAACTGGGCTACGTTAGCCAGCGGCAAATGCACAAGTTCGAAAAGGAATCCCGCGAGGCCGGCAAGGCGTCGTTTGCGTACGCGTGGGTCATGGATGCTGACGACGAGGAGCGTTCGCGCGGCGTGACCATGGACGTCGGCACGAGCTTTTTCGAGACCGCGTCGAAACATGTGACGCTCCTCGACGCACCGGGCCATCGGGATTTCATCCCCAAGATGATTGCCGGTGCCTCACAAGCGGACGTCGCCGTGCTGGTCGTACCGGCGGCCACGGGCGAGTTTGAAGCGGCCTTTGAACACTCGGGACAGACCAAAGAACACACGCTGCTCGTGCGCAGCCTGGGCGTCACGCAGCTTGTGGTCGCCGTCAACAAAATGGACGCGACCGGCTGGAGCCAATCCCGTTTTGACGCGATTGTCGCGTCGCTGACGCCATTTCTCCACAAGTCTGGGTTCCGCCCCAAGAATCTGTGGTTCGTACCCGTGAGCGGCATGACGGGCGCGAATCTCCACGTAAATTTGGACCCGAAGGACTGTCCGTGGTATAACAATGGACCCACGCTGCTCGAGGCCATCGACAAGTTCTCGCCGCCGCCCCGCGAGATCGCCAAGCCGTTCCGCATGACCGTCTCGGATGTCTCCAAGTCCATGAGCCTCGGGCAGACCATCTCGGGCCGTGTCTACGCCGGTGCGGCCGCGATCGGCGATACGCTCTTGCTCATGCCGCTCGGCCAGACACTGACTATCAAGGGGTTCGAGCAAAATGGAAAGCAGATTCCGCACGCGCGCGCAGGCGACACGGTCGACGTCGGCGTCACGGGTATAGACGCGTCGGCGCTGAGCACGGGCAGCATTCTCTGTTCCATCGTGTCGCCGGTCCGCCTCGTGCGCAAGTTTGAAGCCAAGATCATGACCATGCCGGCCGTGGAAGTGCCGCTCGTCAAGGGCTCGCGCATGACGATCCACGTGCACCACGTGGACGAGCCGGTCAACATGACGCGGCTCGTGAGCATTTTGAGCAAGACGGGTGAGATTGAGAAGCGCAAGCCGCGGTGCCTCACGCGTGAAAAGTCGGCAGTCGTGCAGATCACGTGTGTGCGGCCCATTTGCCTCGAGACGTTTGCGGCGTACCGCCAACTCGGACGGTTCACGCTGCGGGACCGCGGCACGACGCTTGCAGCGGGCATCATCACGGAGATTCTCAAGTAGGTGATAGAATGAGCAAGGAAACAAGAGGAAAAGACAGCTTTTCCTGCTTAGTCGCTGTACTGGGTGTCTCACGGCTTGAGCTCGGCGAGCTCGCCGTCCTCGTGGAGCTGCTGGATGATATCGAGTCCGCCAATGAGCTCGCCGCGGATGTAGACCTGCGGGAACGTGGGCCAGTTCGAGTACTTCTTGAGCCCCTGGCGCACGCTGTCATCCGTGAGAATGTCGAAGTGGCCATACTGGAAGCCTGCGCTGTCCAGGATCTCAATGAGCTGGCGCGAAAAGCCACACTGCGGTGCCTGCGGCGAGCCCTTGATAAACACCATGACGGGGGCGCGGTTAATGAGCTGCTCGTACTTGTTTTCCACGCGCTTGGGTTTCTTGGCGACGCCGAGCTGCTCGCTGAGCTCCGTGTCGCCGTCCTCCGCCATTTCGTTCAGGATGTCGAGCCCACCGATGAGCTTTCCCTTGACGTACAGCTGCGGATACGTGGGCCAGTTGGAAAATGTCTTGAGCCCTTGGCGCACTTGGTCGTCACTGAGAATGTCGAACGACGAGAACGGAATCTGGTGGTCGCGCAGCAGCTTGACGGTCTTTTTGCTGAAGCCGCACTTGGGGTCCTGCGGCGTGCCCTTCATGAAGAGCAGCACGGGCGCCGAGTTGACTAAGGCCCGTAGGCTCTCTTGGAACGCAGCCTCGGCTTCTTGCATGTTCTGCATGAGGCCGAGCTGCTCCACGAGCGAGCCTTCCGACTGCATCTCTTTGAGGATGTCGAGCCCGCCCACGAGCGTGCCGTTCACATAGAGCTGAGGAAACGTGGGCCAGTTGGAGTACGTCTTGAGCCCCTGGCGCACGTCATTGTCGTTGAGAATGTCGAACGTGCCAAACTGGATCTTGGCGTCGTTCAGCAGCGCGACGACCTGACGAGAAAACCCGCACTTTGGCTCCGTCGGGCTTCCTTTCATGAACAGCATCACGGGCGACGCACTGTGACATCACATAGGTTAGCATCCACTGGGTTTCACATGAACAGCTACGAAAGCATAGGCGCATACGCACTTGATGAGCTTCTTGAGGCGGTACGCGAGCGCCTCGTCGACGCCACTGGTCGCCGCAGCTGTGGCCGCCTGGTCACCACCAGCCGACGCCGACGCAGACGCAGTGGTGGATGTGGCCTCGGCGGCATTGGCCTTCTTCGTGAGGCTCTTGCTCAGCACATCGACGCGCTTGGCGAGCTCAGCGACATTCGCGCCCTCGAGCTTCTCGAGCACGCTCTTGCCCTGCGCCACGACAAACGTGGGCACGACCGCGATTTGGAACCGCTCCGAGAGATCGGCCACGTCCTCGGCCGCGACCTTGAGGAAGCGGATGCGCGGGTGGAGCGTCGCGAGCTGGCGAAAGACAACGTCGATCTGGCCGTTCGGGCGACAGAGCTCGTGGAAATCGGCCCAGAAGAACGCGATCGAGAGCGTGCTCTCGCGGGCCGTGAGCTCGTCGAATTGCGCGGCGTCCTGCACGTCGGTCACGGTGCCGGGCGTCACAGAGGCGGCCATGGCGGAGGAAAACGGAGTCGCTTCGATTCGCTTCGGTTCGCGTGGCTCCCAACGAAATCACGGGTGGATGCGTCATTCTGGAAGTTAAACAAAGTAGCAGTTAAGAACCGATCTAACAAAACGCTGAATGCGCCTGTGAAAATGGGCATCTAAATTAGGTGGTTTCTACAAAATTCGGCGGCGCGCCGGCTCGCTCGTCGCGGCCGTCGCCGTGTAGTCGAGCATCACAAACGAATCCTCCATGCTGCTGTTGCTGCTGCTGGTCGCCGGCGGGAGACTGCTCCACTCGCGGATGGGCTGAGCGACCGCCGGCGGAGCAGCTGCGGATTCTGCTTCCGCGGTGCGGAGCCGCGCAGACGCGCTCAATTCGTCGGCATGCAAATGCCACGTCGGCGAAATGAAATACGTCGACGCGCTCGTCGCGGGCATCGCCTCAGCCGTGGCGACGTCGCTCAAGCCGGCGCCGTTCTGGAGCTCGAGCATGACGTAGTCGCTCGGTATCCGCGGGGCATCGGTGTCACTGGCGTGGCCCACAATGCGCGCCATTGGGATACCGCTGTCTTCTTTGGGCGTGGAGATACTCGTACTCGTGGATGGCTTTTCAACAGCACCACTGTCACCATGGTCGCGGTGGTCGGCAATGAGCTGCGCGCCGGCGGCCGCCAGCGCAAACGGCGCGTCGTGGTCTTCTTCCTGTGCGGCTTGACCAATGGCCACAGTCGTGGGCGGCGGTGGTGGTGAGGTGTCGACATCGACACGCTTGCCTGTGAAGCCGAATTCCTGACTGCGACCCAGCCACGAGTCGCTCTGGGAGAGCGCCTTGGCAGACGACGGCGGCTTGTCGAAATCAAACACCGACCGGCTCAGTCGAAACGACGACGACAGCGCCATGGCCTCGGAAACTGGCTGCGCGGCCTCGACCGCCAGTGTCGGAAACACCATCGCGAGCGGCGCGACGGGCTCGGGGGAGACGTTCGGGTTGATCTCGGGCGTCACGTGGATGGATTTCTGGCCCAGTACCTTGTCAAGCGCGATCACATGGAGCACGAGCACTTGCTCGGGAGACGCGAAGGTCTCTTGCAACGCCTCGCGCAGGATTGCGTCACTAGAGACTGAGATATACCGTCGGCGAGGAGCCGCAGAGTCGGTGTCATCGACGCGCTGAAGCAAAAGCGCAAGCCGCGGCGCGTCGCCCACGCGGTCCCGCGCGAGCCGCCGGAGAAAGGTGAGCCCCACGGCGTGGAGGTACCAGGCGTCGACAGGGATGGGCTCAACCATGGTGTCCTCTGGGAACGTGAGCAGGCAGGACGCGCGTACGACATCGGCGCTCGCGGGGCCTCCGCCCATCGTGAAGAGGTGTTTGTTGGGGGAACACAAAGTGACCAAGTTGGTTTGTTGGTTTCGCTTCTCTTCCGCTCTGGGTGCTGTCGTGTGTCACAGAACAATCGACGAGAGTGGGATAGGAAACGCGACTGAGAGGGAAACCAAATAAAGAGGTTATATTAGCAAGTCATGGAAGAAGTAGATCTTGATAGTGATGACTATGGATACGATATTACAGGTTTTTCGGCGCATATTTTGGGAACGCTTGTCTGTGTTGACACACCACAAAAGCATTCATTCTGCTCCAAGGAGACAAAGGCGCTCTAATCAGAGCGTAACCCTAGAAGACGCAGTTACCCATTCTCCAAAGACCGGTTCAGCTTGAAGGGACGAACCGGTTCACTGGTAGTGATCTCACCCCTTCCCCTAGTTGGCCTTCGCCCTTCCCCCCTTTTTGCAGCCGCGTTTTATAGAGAGTTTGTATACTTGACTTGAGATTTGTATACTTTTGCGCTGCTGCCCATTCGTTTGGTGGCGAAGGTCTGGATGCTGTGGGCGAACAACAGTGCAATCATCCTCGGAAACTCTCAACATGGCGGAGGTTGCTACGGAAGTTAAGCTCTTCAACAAATGGTAAGCGACAGCACGCCCGAGTATGCGCTCCCCACACGCCCCACCGCCGCCGATCTTCGGATTCGAGACGCGTCAGCTCGTGTCGCTCGCGTCGAAAATGGATCCGAATTGACGTCAAAATGGCGATCTGAAGACCACACATGAAAGCAGATCCTGAGGACGAGACGAGAGGAGAATGCGCCTAGAAATCTAGACGGCGTACGCGATAGGCAAACGGATGGAATGCGAGTACACACGACCCGTGCCAGAGAGCGCGATCGTATCGAGAGGCGTTGCGTTGGCGACCAGTAGCAGCCGGCGACCGGCGATGGTGGTCGTGGGGGGGGGCGCGTACGATACGGAGGCCCATGTCGTAGCAGGAAACTAACCCATGTGTGTGGTCGCACGAAATGAATAGGTCGTACGACGACCTCAGCGTCGCCGCGGACATCTCCCTTGAGGACTACATTGCCGTCAAGGGCAAGGCCGCGACGTTCCTGCCGCACACGGCGCAGCGCTACCAGAAGAAGCGCTTCCGCAAGGCGCAGTGCCCGATCGTCGAGCGCCTCGTGAACGCGCTCATGCGCAAGGGACGCAACAGCGGCAAGAAGCTCAAGGCCGTGCGCATCGTCAAGCACACGCTCGAGATCATCCACTTGCTCACGGACAAGAACCCGCTCCAGGTGGTCGTCGATGCCGTCATCAAGTCGGGCCCGCGTGAGGACTCGACCCGTGTCGGCTCGGCCGGTGTCGTGCGTCGCCAGGGCGTCGATGTCTCGCCGTTCCGCCGCGTGAACCAGGCGCTGTACCTGATCGCCACGGGCGCGCGCGAGGCGGCGTTCCGTAACGTCAAGACCATCGCCGAGTGTCTCGCTGACGAGCTCATCAACGCGTCCAAGGGCTCGTCGAACTCGTACGCCATCAAGAAGAAGGACGAGATTGAGCGTGTGGCCAAGGCCAACAGATAAATGGACTGCGCTCGTCGAAACGGTCCCGACCGCAAGTGCCACGGGCACTGCGGCGTGGAGGGGAGACTGGGTGCGTCGGAAGCTTTGTACGGGCTTCTCAGGTCTCTCCTCTCTGCGCGCCGCAGTGGTCGCTGTGGGTGGGACCGTTTTTTCCCAGCGAAGAGTTGCTATTCTGTTTGCCCCATGGAATAACACGTGAAACAAACACGCCGAGTTGTTGAGAGCCACCTATCCCCCGCGTCCACCCGTCCATCCCATGCGTCCACTTGTCTGTGCTGTTGTGTCACTCCAGGCCGAGTCCGTCCAGCTCGACGTCCGTTCTGCCGGCCTTGAGCTGCTTGATGATGTGCTTGAGCCGGTTCACGGTCTCGCTCTCGCTCGTCTTGTTGGCGTTGTTGGTGATGAGCTTGACGCGCGAGGCGTACTGGAGCGACGTCTGTGTCTCTTCCTGGTTGTAATCGGCCGGCGAAATGTTGACAAACATGAGCTGTTCATACAGGCACACAGAGCTACAAAATCAGTCTCTCGGTCTTCATAACGTGGTGGGCTTTTCAGGCCGTCATGTACCGTCTTGGCGTTGCCGCCCAGCGAGTCCTGCATGAGCTGCGTGAGCTTGTTGTTGCGGTACGGAATGAACTTTTCCCCGGCCGACAGCGCGGCGATGACATCGCCCAGTGCACTAAGGCTCTTGTTGATGGCCTGGGCCTCTTTGAGCCGGTCGTTGGTCGCTCCCGTCTTGCCGGCGCGCTCCGAGCCGGCGAGATCCACGAGGCTGAGCTTGCCGATAGACGTGGTCTTGGTCGTCTTGTTGTAGTTCTCGACCAAGATGGAAAACACCGAGTGACTGCGGCTGCTCTCGGCGTTCATCTTAGTGGCGCCCACTTGGCGCTTCTTGTTGGCCGCGTCAAAGAGCTTGAGCGTGTGCTGCGCACTCGTGCAGCCCTTGGTCGTAATGTTGGAGACAAAGACCATGCCGCGGTCGTTCTTCTTGATGTCGAGCTTCGGCGCCGCGTCGTGGCTGCCGCCGTCCACGAGGTGGAAGAGATCGATGAGCGCGTCGTTGTACAGCTCGAGCATGAACGCCTGGAACGTGATCGTGTGGTTGGCCGTGCTCTCGTCGGCGAGCTTGAACAAGTGGTGGATCACGCGTGGACTCAGGCCCGGCAGACTCTCCGTGCCCGTCATCGTGAACGTCTTGCCCGACCCGGTCTGTCCGTACGCAAAGATGCAGACGTTGTAGCCGTCCACGGCACTCTGGAGCAGGTTCTTCGTGTCTTCAAACACTTGGTCCTGCGTGCTCGCCGGCGTGAAGACCTGGTCGTACGCAAACGTCTTGGGGCCGTGGGACGTCTTGAGCTCGAGCGAAAACTCGTCCACAAACCGTACGCACGGCTCACACCCGCGCTCAGTCTCGGACGAGCTCATGGGGCGACACCGCGCGTACACGCGGATCTTGCCCTTCATGTCCTCGATCATATTGTAGTATTTTTTGCGCAGCGCCTGCTCGTCCTTGTAACTAGCCTCGAGCTTGGTCAGTTCGGTCTTGCTCGTCGTGAGCTCCTGGTTCAGTGCGTCGACCTGCGCGGCCTTGGTGCGCAGCACCGCGACTTCCTCTTCCATTTTGCTGAGCTGCGTCGCGCGACCGCCGACGACGCCGAGTTCCTTCGTGAGCTTGTCCACTTGGTCCTGGAGCGTCTGCGACTTGGCTTGGGAAGCGCTGAGCTGCTGCGCGAGCGTCGCTATTTCTCTCTTGAGCGTTTTCTCGGCCTCGTCCAGTGCCTTGGCGTGTTTCTTTTCCGTCTCGGCGAGTTTCCGCTCGAGGAGGACGGTACTGGCACCTCCGCCACCAGTGCCACCAGAAGTCATGGCGGTGAGCAACTGCGTCTCGGCCTTGGACAACGACCCCTCGAGTTGCGTGATCCGCACCTTGTCCGCCTTGGCCTTGGCCTCGAGGGTCTTGAGCTTTTGCTTGTATTCTTCCAGGGCCTTGCCCGCCAGTGGCGTCGTAATGCCAGTCAAAGACTTTTCATCTGCCGATGACTCTGCCGCGGACGGCGCGATGCTCTTCCTGAGCTGAGACTTGCGTTGTGGAGACGACGACGGCGTGCTCCGCGCCGACGGGCTCTTGGCAGATGCCGTCATCTCCATCGCGACCGCTGCCTCTCGATCGGCGCGGTCTTTCGCTCGTGCCTCGCACGCCGCGAGGCAGTTGTCGAGCTGCCGCCTCAAGACCATGGAGCCTTTCGCTGGTGGCAGGCGGCCGGCTTCCTGAAGTGCCGCTTTGAACACCGCCACCTCTTCGCGTCGTCCTGGTGGCGCAACAGCACGTAATGCATCGATACACTTCTCGCACATTTTCACATAGAGGTGGAAGCACTTGGCCTTGTCCCCGCGGTTCCAGTGCGTCTTGCCGGCCTCGATCGCCTCTTTGATCTGGCTCATGAGCTGCGCTTCCTTGGCGCCGTCCACCTGCTCGGTCTCCGTCACAGCTTTCAGGGGCGACGGCGACTTGACGTCATATTCGTCGGTCTCGCCCTCCAGCTCTTCGTCACCTCCGGACGTTTCCTTGGCGTCGCTTTCCAGCAACAGTGATTCCCCATTGTCGTCGCCGTCCACGAGCTCTGCGTGAAGCCGGAACTGCTTGATTTGCGTCTCCAGCACCTGTTTTTCGGCGACGCGAGCAGCGAGTTCGTCTCGCAGACTCGCAATGGATTCCTGGAGCTCTATTCGCTGCTGGGCCATCGTTTCCGCCTCGAGTGTGGACTTCTCTAGCTGCTCTTGGTGGCGCCGGAGTTCTTCTTCTCTCGTTTCTCGTAACATATCCAGTGCCTTCTCCTCTGGTCGTTGAAAGCTCTCTTGGTCGACCACTCGCTGCTCTGCCTCCAGCGCCTTGGCCTCTGCCAGCGCCAAGCGACTAGCCGTCTCTTTCGCGGCCGCTTTCACTTGCTTCGCCTCGATCACCGCGAGTCGCGCGTCCTCATTGGCTCTCTTCTTTTCGGCTTGGGCGTCTTGCAACGCAGCTCGGAGTGCGTCAATCTCCTTTGCGAGTGCGTCCACCTCCTCCAAAGGATTCATCCTGTTGGCACCCAGAGGTTCTTGCGTACTCGTCGCTGCTGCCGAGTCTGGACGCCCCGAACTCTCGTTGTCGCCACGGGACGATCCGCGTGCAGACGCAGCGAGCGCATGCCACTGACTAAGCACCTCAATCTCGACAACCAACTCGTGGTGCGCCGCCTTGGCTTTGCTAGTCTGCTCTTTGGCGGCGTTGTACGCCTCCTCACTCACTTTGAAAGCGAGATACAAATCCTTGACCTGCGCCTTCTCCTCCATGGTCGGGTCCCGTGCGTGCTCCTTCTGAAAGTCGGCGAGCCACTGCTTGATACGCGCCTTGGCGTCGTTCTTCCGGGCCAAACAGGTCTGCGTCTGGGTCTTGATAGCCTTCAGCTCGTTCTTGGATTGCGCCAACGCGGCATTTCGCTCTCGGAATCGCTCGGCATCGGCTTCGTACTGGAGCTGCATCGACGACACTTTCAATAACTCCAGTGAAGGCGTTTCCGACGGGGCTGGCAAAGCCGCCTCTGGCGTCGTTTCCACCGAGACGTCACGCTTCTCGACTGCAGGAGTCGCGATGGCAGCGGGAAGACTCTCTGCCAGCACGGCCGCCCAGTCGCTTGTCTGGACCTCGCTCTCCACTACGAGTGGCTTCGGCTGTGCATGTTCTGGTTCTCTTGTCTCCATGTCCGGGGGCGGTAAGAGCTCGAGTGTTTCCGTCATCGCGTCCATTGTTTGCCCTACGGTGCGCTGCTCCATGGTCTCGCACTGGGCCTTGAGATGGCTCAGCTGCAGCGCCAGCGCGCGCTCCTTCGCCACCGACAGCTCCACTTGCCTCACCAGCGACTCCATCTCGTCCTTCAACTCGCGCGACCGCTTCCGCCGCCGCATTTGGTCGTCCATGTCGACAATGCGGTTCACGACCGTCGCCACGCACTTGAAAGCCTCCATTTCGACGTGGGCGTCGCGCTGGAGATCGACAATTTGCCGCTCGTACGCTCCCTCCGTCTCGACGAGCCGCTGCTGCAGCGTGTGTTTAGTCTCGTCCACCAGTCGCATGGATTCCGCACGTGCTTGCTCCCACTGTTTACTGAGTTTATCAACGTCGGCTGCATGGGATTCGCTCAGAATCTCTGCTTGGCGTTCCACCGCCGACGCGACTTGCTGCTCGACTCGCGCACAACTCCTCGTGACCTCGTCCTCGTATCGCACAAACGCCGTCTCCACTTCTTCTCGCCAACGTACTTTTTCTCGCTCATACTCTTGACGTCGCTGGTCGCTGGCCTCTTTGAGGCTGCGAAGGTCTTGGTCCGCGCGCCGCTGCTTCTCGCTGCTTTCGGTTTCGAGGGCCACGTACCGTAGCTGCTCGACGCGAAATTTCTCCTTGGCTTTGTGCTTGAGTTTGGTGATGTGTGCTTCGTAGTGGGCCTTTGTCTCGGCCTCAATGGCCTTGTAGCGGTCCAGGATCTGGTTCATTCGGGCGGTCTGGTCTTCCTTCATCAAGTGCATGTCCTGCACGACGCGCGCGAGATGCGCTCGTGCGAGTGCCACGGGGATGTAACTTTCTTCTTCTTCACCCGTGGCCTTGACGTTCGCCGAGCCAACACCAAGTACACGGCCAACGTGAAAGTCATCCGCCCGGGGAAACGGTGCGACTTGGGCGGGCGTGGGAAACTGCGCATTGGTGAAGGTCGTCTTGTTTTCCGCGGAGGCATCCACCACATCAACTGCTCGGGGCTCGGCATTTGGCATGGCGGGGGCTTTGGGAATAGACGGGATGAGTATTTTGCAGGTCGGTTCGCTTTCAGTAACGGATCTGAGATATGAAATGGCTACAGTTCCTTTCAATGCTTCTGAAAAATCAACCAAAACGAAAAGAAACTGGTTCGAGTGGGAGGAAATCGAACACGTAACACGTAAGGAAGAAATAGCTATTCACAGGCTGGTCTTCGACAGCTAGCACGCCTGCCTCGACGCCGGGCAGTGATCGCACGTAGGACATTGAAGCGTCAAGACTATCCCTCCCTCGGCAGCACCTTCTCCAGAGCGACCCATTTCTTGTTGAACTGCGGCGCACAAACGGATGGTGCGTTCATGCTGTGCAGCAGGCTTATCTACAATCGCCAGGTACGTTCAGCAAGCAGCCTTGAGCAGAAACGTGGGCCACGAGATACTGTTGAAGTCGGTAATGCAGTACATATTGCTAACTGATCACTCTGAGATTCCGTACAGAAGCTGAAACAAAGCGCATCAATCTAATATATTCCGTTATTGGAGTTTGTCGCCCCGCAGCGTGATGCACGCCGTGGTCAATGAGCTGGCGAGAATGATGGCGCCCATGACGAGCAGTCCGTCGGCTCGTGCGGCCGAGGCGCGGAAGATGATGCCGAAGAGCACGCCGCCGAGGTTGCCCCCGGCGCCCACGAGCCCCGTGACTGTGCCCGTGTATTCGTCGTTGACGTAGGGCACGAGACCGAAGCACGAGCCGCCGGCCGATTGCGCCGCCACGGCCACGAGAATGTACACGGCGATGCTCGCACCGAGCTGCGTCATGCGGCTCAGCACCATCACGAGACCTCCACAGAGACAGAGCAGCGTGAACTGCACCCACTGGCGGCCGCGCATGCCGAACGCCTTGTTGGCGTAATCCGACGCGAGTCCTCCGAGTGCGCGCGCAACCATGTTCATGAGACCAAAGCTCGAGGCGACCGTCGCCGCGTGGGCCTTGGAGAGCTGGCTGCAGTCGTTGCCGGTGCAGTTCGGTTTGGGGAACTCTTCGTAAAAGTAGAGGGCGCCCATGTTGTTGAGCTGCAGCTCGGCGCCAAAGCTCATGCCGTAGTGGAGCATGAGAATGTACGAGTTGCGATCGGCGAGCACGATCTTGAAGGCCTTGGCCAGCTTCCGCAGCGTCTGCTTGACGTCGATCTTGAGGTCCGGAGGCGGCACGGCGCCGTCCACTCCCTCTTCCGTCTGTGCAGTGGCCGTCGCGACAAGCTGCGCGCGACGCAGGTGGTGGAACTCGCCCATGGGGCAGCTGTCGGCGCGGAACCACGAGACCGTCCCCATGATGACCATGACGAGCGCCGGCAGCGCGATGCTGAGCCGCCACGCGAGGTCGACCGACACGGCGTGTGTGAGCCACGAGTTGACGTACGGCAAGATGAGGAACGCCACGCCAATGCCCGAGAGCCCGAGTCCGCCGGCGATGGCATTGCTCGTGCCCACGACGTTCCGAGCGAACGTGATGGTCGTCCAGAACTGGCTCGACACGAAGATGCAGCCGACGAGGCCGATGAAGAAGCGGACGATCAGCAGCCCCAACGAGTTCTGGACGAAGGCCGCGGCCGCGATGGGGATCGCGCCGAGCCAGAGCGTGAAGCTGTGGACACTCTGCGGCCCATAGAGTTCCAGCAGAGGACCCACGAGGACGCGGGAGATGATGGTCGAGGCCGTGGCCGCGATATCTGAGTTGAGGATCTGTCCCGTCGTGAGGCCGAGCTGCTCTTTGATCACGGGCATGAGCGGTGGGATAGCGTACCAGCCGATGAAGCCCGTGATGCCCGTGACCCACGAGACGTGGAACGACCGCATGTGCGGGCGCGCGACGCTCAGCGGCTTGAGCTCGACGGCGCGGTCGAACTGCGCGGGGTCCACGCGCAGGTCGTAGACCGTCTCGTCCACGAGCGACTGGACCCGCGGCGTCTGGACGGATATGTAGGCGGCGTCGCCGTCGCGTGGCGTGACTGCCGCCGCCAAGTTCATGTGCAGCTGGTCCTTGGAGCTGGTCGCCATGGCGGTCGAGCGTGTGGGTGGTCGTATGCGCACAAGACTGCTGAACGGGGAATGGCCCGTGAGTCCAGCACTGTGACGTGACGGATCGCTCGCTGACGTCGATGGCGTTCAGAATGATGATGCGAAGGAGCGCCACTTCTGACTTGGACCCCCTCGCTCCACAAGAAAGGGCCACGAATGGGGGAGCGGGATGAATCTGCGTCACCCAATTATATAGCCGGCGTAACCGATACATGAACGGCATGCATGTCTCATGGTGAGAGGAGATGGGGATTGGCTGAAAGCTCAAGACATTCGTTCACGCTCTACGCAGCAGAATAAAATGCATCCACCTGTCATATCAAATGTTAATCTTACCATTAAACAATACCATTTGGTTTCTAAACCATTATATACTGATAAACAGCATAGAATAGACAAGTGATTTAAAGAGAGATCCTAGTCTGAGTTGGCTCAGGCACCGGCATTTTGTGATGACTCACGAGCCTCTGTGACAGTGGAACGTCCACATGTGAATGTAGATCGGACCAGACAATAATGTGGACCGCATGGTAGCACACTCGAGAAAACTGTTCACATCACCTTGAAGCGACATTGCAGCGATGACGGACCGTGCAGACCTCGCGCGGCAGCGGCAGCACCTGCGCGCCAAGCCCACCACCGCCCCCACGGGTAGAGGCATTGCAAAGGAAAAGAAGACGATTACGAACCCGCCATCGCTGCATACCGAGAAGATGGACTCGAAGGACGCATCACAAAGTGCGACAGAGGCGATAGCTAAGCCGACCAGGAAAAGGAGCGGGGCGCGCAAGCCGTCAACCGTAGCGCCGGTGGCTGCGCTGGGTAGTGCGAACATGGCGCTCGTCATTCGGCAGGTGCTGCAGCGCAAGCAGTACGGAGATCCCGATGAGTATGTGAGTACGACCAGCAAGGAGGAACTCTTCCGATTGCTGACGCAAATCGCCCAATTTGCTTACGAGGTATGGCGCTTCGAAATGGATTAGAGGGCTTAATCGACACCTCCTTAGTAACTTTGCTCCGATGCAGCTGCGCGAGAAGCTGCAGGCTGACCAGGTGTCGATACAGGAAGAGATCCAGCGCAAGGAGCAGCGCGCGCACGAGATCGCTGGCCGGCTTATCGAAGTAGAAGCCCAGCTACACGCCAGCGAGGTAAGGACCCACGTTTCTCTCAACCGTAGGCAGCCATGATGAATCGTTCTTTGACACGATGGTGCCCTTCGTGAGCATAGGCAGACCGTGAACAACTGGCCCAGCAATTGCAGATCAGCAGTAGCGAATACAGCAACGTCGTGGACACATTGCGCAAGTATGAAGACAAGCGGAACGAGACGCAGACGACGATGGCGCAGCAGCAGCAGCTTTTGCAAGAGATGTCGCGGTCATTGGACGAGCGGACAGCCCAAGTGGATACACTAACAGACGAGAATACGGCGATGAAAACTGCATTGGCGGAGGGGAAGACTGAGGTACGTGGAGCTGCGTAGCTGGGTGTATTGGCTGCCAGCACGGTTTCTTGATTCCACATGCATGCCCAATAGATCGCAACTCTTACGAACCAGTTGGTAGGGAAATCTATAGCAGTGCGTGCATGCACCTGTGAAAGCTCAAGCTGATGCCCTCGCTTGTGTCTCGCTCGCAGCAAGTACTTCAGATTGAGAGTGAGCGATCTCAGCAGCAACTTGCCGACGAACGACGCGAGAACAAAGCGGTTCTATGGGAACTTCAGAACAAGACACGCGAGTAGGCTGACTGGGGATGTGCGTGATGTTGGGAGATCGGGTGGGAATCTCACCGCTGTTGACGGTTAATTTTGTCAGCTGCGCTGACGTCAGCGAGCAATTGGACGATGCAAAGAATCGCCTCGTGACCCTGGAAGGCCAGCTTCAGGTAGGTCTGGATATTATTTCCGCATGATGGTCATTGGGAGTATTGTCGCTAATAGAAATGGGAATGGATAGATGGAGTTAATTGCTCGCAAGTCGCTTGTGCAAGAGCGCGACGCTGTCCACTTGCTGCATCGGCGAGAACGGGAAGAGTGGAAGAGCACAGAGGTGACCAACTGATAGCGGGCAGTTGAGTTGACAGCGCATTTATATATGTGTAATGACATAGACAGCTCGGGGCGAAGCCGACTACAGAAGGGCACAAGAGTATCGCAGTTTGGACCTCGAGGTGAGGCAGCTGCGTCAAGCCGTCGGACGGCTTCGGACGGACCTTGAGAAGGAACAAAGTCAGCGTGAGAAGGCAGACAGCGCGGCGCTTCGGGCGACCGATATCGCTGACGTGAGAACGAGCGAGCCCCGTTGCCTTCATCTGGGTGCACCTCAGACTGAGCACGTGATTGTGTGGCGTCGTAGGAGCTGAAAGCGACCGGCAAGACGTTCCAAACAGACGTTCAGAGACTCACGACAGAGTTGCAAGGTGACTTTCCCACCATTAGACAGCTCTCCGCCTGCGAAACTCACCAGTTCCAACCTGTAGAGGAGCGAGCTGTACGAGAATCCAAGGAAGGCGCCCTGGTGATAGCCTACCGGTGCGGTAGCGACCGACAGTGGCCGGTGAAAACGATCCCTGTCTTCTGACGCGTGTTGCCACTGTAGAGAGCTCCAGTCGCTGCAAAGACGCGTTCGAGAAGAAGAATCGGCCCGTCTGGATGCGCAGAATGAAGTGGAGGCCCTCATGCACCGGTGCGTAAGCTCAGCTGTGAGTGGTCCCCTGTCCTACCAGCGACATGTTCTGATTCGCTCGAGCGGTGCCTTCAGAATGAAACTCATCCGCCGTGACCACCTCACAATGCTCCACCGCGTGGAGATACCGCAACAGCTCATCACCCGTTGGCGAGAGCCCGGTGTCAGCCAACAACAATCGCCAAAGGCGACGCAAGCGACGTAGATCTCTTCCTGTAGATGGCTACGGCATTCTGAGCCGCTGACACGGCGGCGTCATGGTGGGATCCAGTCCTGTATTCGAGTTGGGACTTGTATACGAGTCATATACAGTACTACTCTTTTTGCTCACATCAACACCTTTTTGGCCCCGGACGAGAACGAAGAGCTCCGCTCACTCGCCATCGCGCCGGAACGCCCCGACCTGCAAGCAAGAGACTGACTGACGCAACGACCACCACCATGGGAGACAAGGCGCCGCTGACTGTAGACAACGCGCTGCAGGTGGCGTTCAACCTCGAGGGCCGCGACAAGATCAACAAGGTCGTGCAGTACGGCAGCCGCGCCGTCGCCTTCTACCTGCTCGCGGGCGACCCCAAGAGCAGCCTCGGCCAGCGATTTGCTGAGCTCTACAAGGTGTCGCAGCAGGGCCGCAAGTTCTTCCGCATCGGCAAGAGCATGCCGCTCGCCAAGAAGGGGCTGCAGATCATGGACGATAAGAGCATGGCACCCGGGACCAAGTACCTGCAGCTCATCAACACGTGGGGACTGGTGCGTTTGTGTGGATTCTCTATTCGGATTCCGTGCGCAAATAGGAAACTGACTCCACACACACTCGCAGGCTGGCTTCTTTGTGTACGACAATATGGTCTTCTTCAGCAAGGCCAAGTTCATCCACTTTGACGCCGACGAGGCCTCCAAGCGCGGCGGTGTGCTCTGGTTTGTCGCCAATGTCGCCGGCTTCATGCTCGCGCTCAACACGCTCAACGCGGTACGCTCCGCGCGTCGTTTATTTGTGTAGTGGGGTCTTGTCTCACGTAGTACTCGTTCAATTAGGACGTGGACAAGGAGAAGGCCATCTTGGACGTGATCAAGACCGAGACCGACCAGGAGCGTATCAAGACACTGCGCAAGCAGCTCGCGACACTGCAGGCCGGTCGCTCGAAGAAGTTCCTGGCGCTCATCAAGGTCACGTGCGACCTCATCGTGTCAGCCAACACGAGCGGCATCCGACTCTTTGAGCGCATTTGGGGCAAGAAGCTCCACGATGGCATCATCGGCCAGGTCGGCTGCGTCTCGGCACTGATCGTGCTCTTCAACCTGTGGCCGTCCAAGCCCAAGCCCATCGAGCAGTAGAAGAAAAAGACGACACGATGATGGCTGAATGGGGGCTGTAATACGTTTCTGTTTCTGACACCGTAAACACGTTTTTATAAGATATCAGACTGAAGGAGTGATAGTCTCATGGAACTACAGTACATACCGGTATTATATATCGCAAGTTGTTGACACTGACAAATCTAGCACTATCACATTCGAATTGAGCGGGTATAGATTTACAAAGGTGATCCTGAACCGCCGCCCCGTTTTCCAGGAGCTCATTTTGATCCGCGGCGCATCATGCCTCCTAAGAAGCCGGTCGCTGCTGCACCGCCACCAGCAGAACCTGCCTTACCGGTAATTGAGGTGGTCGCGGAGACTGTTGTCGCAGAAGAACCAGCGGAGACTGCGTTGTCCAATCCGCCTGGAGAACCAGAGATCGTGGCCGTCGGGACCGTCGCGCACGTGATCCGTCGAGCCTTCGACCAGTTTTACAGCAATGCCGAGCCTCCTAACGCATCTCTCCAGCCAGCAATCAGTGGCCACACTCCAGTGAGTGGTGTGGTCTCCACTGAGACACTGATGGCTTCCGGTTCTCAACCAACAGAAGCACCAGACTCCGTGGCTGAAGCCGTGCATCCGTACGTGGCGCTCGGTGCCGCGCGCAAGCAGCTGCTTCAGGACTCGCTCACGCTCACGCAATCCACTGCCAGTGCGCTGCTGGCATTTCTGGATGAGCGGTACAGCGCCGCGGCCAAGAAGGACGAGGCCGTGGCAGAGGACCTCGTCCGCCAGGGACTTGTCGTGCGGGCCCAAATCCCACTGGGGCCGTCGCATCTGCAGCTCGATCCACAGGAGCTAGAACCGTTTGGAGCGTTTGCAGACACGCTCGTCCACGCCAAAACGCTCGTGCGCGACTACCACTCGGAGAGGCTCGACAAGAGCGGCAACAGCCCGACCTTTCTCGCGCGCAGGGTCGCGGCCATTGCGCGCGAACCTCCCGGTTACCTCACGACGACCAGCTCCTATGACGTGCGCAAGCAGACGACGCTGTCGGTCCACGAGCATCATATCCAGACTGCCAAAGCCGATAGAACCGAGTCCAGTAGCAGTGTTGGGACGGGGGCAACCGCAGAACGCTCTGGTGATACGGACATTGAGATGCCCGCCCCCGAGAAGCGCAGGAACATGGCCATTCTCGAGCGCATGCAGACCAAGCTCGACTTCTTACGGAACCCTCGGTACGCTGCAGCAGAGGCCAATGAGAAAGACGCTTCGCCCAGCTTTGTGGCCGTGCCGTCGACCGTGGCATTTACCGACTACGACGTCGGCGGCGTCTACGAGCAGACGTTTGTCGTGCGCAACACCAGCCGCGTGAGCCGCCGCATGCGCGTGCTGCCGCCGGCGACGCTCTACTTTTGCATGGCGCAGATCGCATTCCCCGACGCCACCGGTCTCGTGGCCCCGGGAATGCACGTCCAAGTTAAGCTGCGATTCACTCCGGACTCCCGGGCCGACTACAAGGACGCCATGACGATCCAGTACGAAACCGTAGGGGGCAGACGCCACGAGATAGAGCTGCCCGTTGTCGCACGCCGCACGCCGCCGCAGCTGAGCATTCCGCTGCTGCTGCGCGCGCAGCCAACACTGGTCGGCAGCCAGTCGATCACCGAGATCCCGTGCCAAAACACGGGCGGCAAGGCGCGCTTCTGGCTCATGAGCGAGCGTGACTGGGCAGCGTTTGAGGCCACCGCAGCGTTCCGCATCCACTCTGCCTCCTTCCAGGCGCAGCACGGCCCCCTGCGTATCGGTCCTTTCATGGTCTCGCCTCGCGAGCTGGAGCTGACCACGGGCGAGAGCGTGACGCTCCAGCTCACGTTCTTGCCGTCGGGAGTAGGCGAGATGCGCGACAAGCTCGTCATGGTCTGCGACAACTGCCTCGTGCGCGTCTTCCAGCTCGTGGGCCGCGGGTGCCAAGTGGAGGTCAGCGTGTCGTCGCTGAATGACCACGCCGTGGAGCGATCGATCGCGTCCATGGGGCGCGTCGCCCAGCTCGTGTTTCCCAGCGATTTGCTGCTCAATGCGACGGCCTCGCAGCGGTTCAGTGTGCTCAACGACACGCCCATTGATCTCCCATTCACGTGGCGACTGGAAACGCATTCTACGGAAACAGCCCGTGGCCATGCAGTGTGTCCCTTCCAGGTCGCACCAGCATCGGGCGTGCTGCCGCAGAGTGACAGCGCGGCGTTCTCCGTGTCTTTCACGCCGCACAGCGCCAGGCGTTTCTCGCACTGGCGACTCGTGCTCTTCATCAACAACGTGCCGCCGTGCTGCATACCCGGGCCGAACCAGCTCACACTCATCAGCGAGACCCTCGAACAGCTCCACCAGCGACTCAGCAAGGGGCCGGGAAGTCGGGTCACGGCCGCCGAGTCAGCCGTCGAGTGCATGCGGCTAGCGCTCCACGGCACCGGACGTCTGGGCGACTTTCACTTGGACCCCTCGATCATTGGCGTGGTGGCGGCAGATCCACAGACACCTGAACTACTCATGGGACACACGTACCACGTCACCACTCGCGTATGCAACGACTGTGACGCAGCGGTGCGAGTGCGCTGGGATCCATCACGAGTCGGGTTCATGAGCGGTGGTGGTATCGGTAGTCGTGGGCTGTTTCAGCTCGTCGTCCCCCATGAGGAGGTCGACATCACCGCACGGTCTCACATGGACGTTGCCATCACCTTCACACCGCTTGCCGTCGGACGCTTTGCGATCGCCGTGCCCTGCGCGATCGTCGACCCGCACGCCCTCGACCTCTCCGCTTCCGTGGAACGCTGGCTGCGACTGGAAGGCTGCGTCGCGCAGCCGCAGCTTCGCATCGTGTCTCCGGAAATCGACTTTGGCCTCGTGCTCGCGAGCGGCGCAAGTGCCGACGCGACGCTCACGCTCCGCAACGACTCGCGCGTCGCCACGGGTGACTGGATGCTCGTCCACCTGGAAGCGCCAGCCGCGAGAGCAAGCAGAGATGACACCAGCGACGACGCCATTCCTCTGGGCTCCGCCACTTCTCGCTCGACACTGCACCGCGCCAACTCCAAGGACTCGCTCTGCTCGACGTCGGGCGGCGGCGGCGCGCACTCGTCGGCACGCAGCAGCACGGCGTTGTTCTCGTCGCGAGACCTCGCACCACGCGCGAGCGTCTCCTTTTCACCGCCGACCGGTTCGCTTGCGCCAGCTGCGACCGTCGACGTGCGCGTCACGTGTCTCTCCGGCTCGCTCCCTGAGCGGTTCCGCGGTACGTTCACTGTCCGTCTCGTCCCGACGACGCTTCCGCCAGTGTTCCCTTGCTCTCGTCCGCTTCCCCCGTCGCTGGCGTCCAGTGTAAGTGCACGTGCCGAGATTCAAAGCCCCAACGTCTTCCTCACGCCGCTGCGGCTCACACTCGGTGCCACGTTCCTCGGTGTCTGTGTCGAGCGCGAGCTGCAGCTCGTCAACGTCTCGAACCTCGCGGCCGACTTCAAGTTTGTCGAGCCGCAAGGCCTGTCCAAAGCCTGCACAGTCGACGTGTCGCCCCGGCAGGGATTGCTGCACTCCAAGCAGACACTCGCCGTGCGTGTCCGATACACGCCACGCCAGGCGGGCAAGACCACGACGCTGCTGGCGTGCTCGGTCAAGGGACTCTCGGGCCCGCTCGGGCTGGAGCTCGTGGCCACGCACAAGGGGCTCGTGCTCACGTACGACGTCGTCCCGCTAGATAAAAAGGGGCAAGCGACGCGAGCGCTGCCACTGGCGCCACAGGCACTCGCGCAGGCACGAGGCGTCTCGGTCGACGACGGCGATTTGGAGCCCGACGGCAACGCCCACTCACTACCAAAGCTGCTGTTTGGGGACGAGATCCCATTGGCACAGCGCCGCACGCTGCGGCTCGTGGTCCGGAACTTCAGCGGCATCGACGCGCAGCTCGAGTTTGAGGTGAAGCGGTTTCCAGCCGCGGTGGCAGCACCATCAGACCTGCTCACGAGCCCCATGGGATCCCATGGCACCAGCCTCGGCAGCTCCACACGAACGTCCACGCGCAAAAAAACCAAGCCGCCCTTGCTGAGTGATGCCAGGGACAACGCTCGTCGTTTCCAGTCGGATGCCGGACGCGCCTACATTCGCGGACAGGACTACGCGCAGCAGGACCGTGGCTTCCTGCGCGACGGCCGCGGCGCGGCGTTCCTCGTCTCGTCTGCATCTTCTTCCCTGGAGACCTTGGAGCCACTCGCGACGCTCCGTGTCGCGCCGTGGGACGCGGCGGTCGTGGACGTCACGTGCGTCAACAACATGCCCGGCACATACAGCGACGTACTGTCGTATCGCGCCGTGGGGCTGCCGCCCGTGCTGCTACCCGTGCTGGCCACGGTCGTGGGGACGCCGCTGGTGCTGGACGCCCACTGCGTCGGCCTTCACTTGCCCAAGGCCTCCAAGACCAAGCGCGCGACCTTTTCCTTTGGCCACGTGTGCGTGGGCTCGCCGGCCGTGACGCGCACGCTGCGAGTGCTCAACCGCGGGCCACGCGCCGCGACACTGGCGTGGAAACTCGTGGACCCCAAGCGCGAGAACCAGCGCGTGCAGCTCACGCTCCACGTCGACGCGGCCGCGCGCGTGCGGCTCGGCATCGTGCCGCTCTCGGACGACTCGAGCCAGTTGCCCTTTGCGATCACGCCATCGCACTCACAGATCCCGCCGTTCGCGAGTGTGGCCGTGAGCGTGACGTTCGTGCCGACAGCGCACGTGGCGCCAGCCGCTCGGGCGCTGCTCGTGGGCGACGCCCACTGGATCGACGACCAGGCCTTTGCTCCGTCCTCACAGTCGAGCTCGCTGGCGTCGCTCGACCACGAGCACCGATCCAAGACGCCCGACTCAGACCTGCCGGCCGATCCTCGCTGCGAATCTGCAACGCCGCTGCCGTCTGCTCGGCTGGCGACGGCCGCCGGCAAGGCCATCCAGGCCGTGCGCGTCGCCAACTCGCTCGCACGGACACACTCGCCGTCCGCCTCGAGAATCAGCGACGCCAAGTGCATCCGCGTGCTGCTGTGTGCGGCCGCCGTCGCGCCGGAACTCTTCCTCGATGCGCCGCCATCCGCCCCCCACGACGTGCGGTTCACGACGTGGTCCACACTGCTCGACTCGGACGCGGCGTGGCACAACGCGTGCCACCGACGCGCGTTCTCGCTAACCAACCACTTGAACACGCGCCTGACGTTTCGCCTCGAGGCCACGGGGCCGTTTGCCGTCACTCGTGCCGAGTCACTCGCGCCGCGGCACCCGCTGGCGGCCTCGGACCTGCCGCCGGCCCACCGCCGCGCCGACGGCGAGTCGTTTCTCTTCACGCTGCCGCCGCAAATGGCTGTGCGCATCGAGTTGCGCGTGGATCCGTCCAAGCTCCAGGCGCACAAGCCAAGGCACGAGGCCGCGGCGCTGCAGTACACTGTGGACGGAGAGCTGCTCGTGCGCTTCACGAACCAGTCCGTGCAGACGCTGCGGCTCGGCTGCGTCGTGCTCCGGCCGCGACTCGTAGTCTCGCCGTCCGTCTACAACTTTGGTCGCGTCTATCTCGCCCACACGCGGTCGCTCATCCTCAACGTCGCGAACCCGACGCGCGTACCCGCGGCGTTCCGCGTCCGCCACGTGCCGAGGCCCACGCCGCTCTCGCGTGCGCAGCGGCAGGAGATGGCGACGCACCACGCGCACTTTGTGGACGAGCCCGGCGTGTTTACGTTCGCCTCCGAGACCGGCGTCGTGCGTGGGCCGACGGTCTCGCTTCGCTCGGCCGGCGGCGCCCCGCAGCCCGCGACCAACTCGACTCGGGACCTCTACGAACACGGCCAGGACAAGGCGATCGTGGCGGCTCCACTGGAGATTTGCGTCACGTTTCGCCCGCGGGAGATCGGCCGGCGATACAAGAGTCGCTTCCGGCTCGGCGTGGACCACGGCGTCGACTGCGAGGTCGTGCTCGAGGGCCAGGGCCACTTGGACGAGGTCTCGTACGCGGATCAGGACCGCGCCATGGTGCGGGCGAGTGAACTCACGCACGCAAACCTCATCTTCAAGACCACCTAAGTAGGGAAGCTTTCTGTATTCGTTTACTTGGGCGACTCGACGTGGCGCTCCACGGGCGCGGCCGTGATCGTGTCTGTGCGAAGGTTAAATACCGTCGTGGTCCAGCCGTCCTGGTTGGGCACGAGCTCGAGCACCGAGTGGAAGGGGATCTCGAGGTCGGGGCAGTTTTCAATGGGCACGCCGAGAAAGTACGAGTAGAGCACTTGGAGCGTCGAGATGTGCGAGACCACGGTCACGGGCCCCGTGTGCTGCTCGATGTCGATGAGCACGGGCTCGATGCGCAGCATGAGGTCGTAATACGACTCGCCCCCCGGGAACCGCGTCTTCCACGGGTCTTTGATGTAGGCCTCGTAGGCTTCCTGTGGACCGACAGAGAGAGACACAGACGTTCGTTAGCAGAGACTGGAGGAGGACCCACGGAGAGAGCAACACGCACGGGCAGCTGCTGCTTCATTTGGTCCATGGTGAGACCGTAGCACTCGCCCTTGTCCAGCGGATTCAGCGTCGCCATTTGCGCTGCTCAGCACCACACCACGAGGTCAGTTCTCCACCCCGCCCGTCGCCACATCACGAGCAGGTACGCACCCAATTTCGTGTGCGGCAGGTACCGTGCCGTCTCCACAGCGCGCGGCAGCGTCGACGTCATGACGAGGCTCGGCGCCGGCGGCGCGTCGGCGTCTTCGTGCTCGTCGTCGTCGTACCCAAAGTCGCTCGTGGCGGCCGCGCCGCCGGCCAGTTCGCTCGCAAAGAACTCGGTCCGCTGGCGCACGAACTCGCCCAGTCGCTTGGCAAACGCCACGCCCAGCACGCTGAGCCGCGCTGACCGCGTCGCGACGCACGGGTCGCGGCTGATCTCGCGAAAGTCGACGCGCACTTCGGTGCAGTGGCCGGCGCGCACGAGCCAAATGGGCCGGTGCACGATGTGGAAGCTCATCATGTAGGGCAGCACCGACTTGGCGACGTGGCCGTAGATGCCCTTGGCGTGCACCTTGGACTGGAGATCAAAGAGCTTGATGTAGCTGACGCCTTCTTCGTCGTCCAGCGCCTCGTACGCGGCCTCGTAGTTGTGCATTCGCTGCTTGAGATCGGCCACGGCGTCGTCGTGCGTCATGTGCTTGTAGTCGGGGCTGCACGCCACCTTCTGCGCGATGTTGGCGTTGATCACGGCCTCGCTCGTGCAAATGCTCTCGATGAACACGACGTGCACGCTCATCTGGTGCGTCTTGGCGAACGCGCGGAACGTCTCGAGCAGCGCGCGGCGCCGCGCCTTGGTCGAGTTGGTCGCGTCAAAGACGGCGACCTCGCCCGGCTTGTCGCCGCGCACGAACCAGTCCTGCAGCTGCTGCAGCGACTGCATGGCCAGCAGCTCGCGCTCTTCGCGGCCGCGCGGGTTCTTCGGGTCAAAGAACGTGTGGTCCTGCGTGCCCGCGCACCGCGTGCGCCGCAGCTGCCCGACGTTGAACACGCGCGTCTCCATGCCCTTCCAGCTCACGAACTTGGCGAGCTTCTTGGCGATAAACGACTTGCCGCGCGCCGGCAGACCGACCATGACGAGCACGAGCTTGTCGGCCGTCGGTGTGTAGAGCTTGCGCTCCGACAGCGACCGGTCGGCGCCGCGCGAGCTGGCGCGGCCGAACGTCTTGCCCACGCGGTCGGGGCTGTTCTGGAGGCTGCCCGGCGCGCTGCCGCTGTGCACGCGCGCAAGCGGCGGCCGTGTGACCGCGCTGTCGGCCGATGCGAGGCGCTCGGGCGCGCGCTGCGGCGGCGGCAGCGACGGCGCGAAGCTCGAGAAGGGAGAAGCCACGTGCGTGTCGGTCATGGCCGTGGGGCTTCTATGGATGTGGTGGTGGAGAGAGAATCTGGATCCGGAACTGGGAAGATCCTGCGGATGCGGTGGTTGGCGCACGAGAGCGTGACGTCGCGGCGTGACGCGGCGGCCGAAAGAAGAAGGAGACGAAGTGAGAGAAGATTCTCTGCGAGTGGGAGAGAGATTCTTCTCAACCGACCGACGCGTAGCGAGCCACTACGCACTGGCGAGGAGCCCGAAGCAGACACCCGTGGGACAGGCGCCTCTATGGCTCGAAGCGGAAAGCGCAATCACCGAATGTTGCACGAAGGTGGTGTGAAATAGACCACCTCAATACAGCGCCTTCCTTCTGACAGTGACAGGCGACTGCATAGTGACATTGAGGACCATGGAACACCAAGCGGATAACTGTATTGGGGATGAATGAATCTATGCACCAAGCTTTTGCTTCTTGGCGAATTGGGAAGCGTGGCCCTCGAGTACGTTCACGCGCGCGCGCTGCGGCGCCGCTTTGCGTGCAAGAAACGCCTTGGCCGACTCGGTGAGCGAGCGGCTCTCGGCGGCGTCTAGCGCCTCGAGCGTCTGCACTTGCACAGTGCCAAAATCGCGGATGTGCGTGCGCTTCTTCGCGGCAGCCACGTGCTTACGGTGCAGCTTCTCGCGCGCTTCGTCGAGCTCCTGTTCTGCCCGGTCCTCTCTGTCGTAAACACGTCACATCAGATGATAGCCTCTGCCGCCCACACATCACAGTGCACTACGTACTCGTCTCGCGTCGCGATCGCGGAAAGCACATCGGCGGGGAGCTCGGACGCCTCGACTGCCTGGTTTTCGTCTTCTGCCTTCTCTGGCTCTTTGACCGCCTCGATCTCAGTGGCGCGGGCCTTCTGCTTGCTTCACGAGACAACCAAATCAAACAAAGCGTCAGCCTCCTCTCCAACCAACGCCAACATCCTCCGTAGGTTGATAGAGCTGTTGGTGCGTACCGCTTCGCGCTGGCGGCAGCTGCAGCGTGGGCCTTGGCTTCTTTCTCCTGGCGGAGCTGGTCGAGCGCCTGCTCCTCCGCACTCGCCTTGGTCACGACCTCGGGCGCCTCATCGTCGCTGTCATCGCTCGCGGCCGCCTGGACTATCTGCTGCTTCTGTTGGGCGGCTTTGGCGGCCTTGGCCTTCGCACTGCGCGTCGCCATCGTCGCGTGGTGGTGTCGGGAACACTCCGTCTCCTCACCAGCGTTACCAGTCAAAATGCCGCTCAGATCTGATGAATACCTTATCTCATTAGCTGAACAGATGTTGGCCCAGAAGCTCAGATGTTGTCTTGAACATGGAGGATCGTGTGCCAGCATCTCGTGGGCGTGTGCGCGCGCTGCTGCTCGCGGCGGCCAAGCAGCGTGCGGCGCAGGCGCTGACACTTGCAACAGGCGACGCGCCGTCGCTGTTTGCGCCCTTCAGTCCATCTCCCACAAGCGTCATCGACGCCGTTTGGAAGAGGCTCGCCGACGAGGGCGTCACTCTGCGTGCCGATGAGCTGCTCGTGGATCTCGGCTGTGGCGACGGGCGCTGGCTCGTGTCTGGTGTGCAGCAATTCGGCTGCCGCGCGCTTGGCATCGAGTTGGACCCGGTACTTGTACGCACTGCCGAGGAAGCGGTCGAGGCGGCAGGACTGCAGGACCGCATTGACGTCGTGGAAGCGGATATCCTAAAGGTCCCGATCCGAGCCGCTCGCTTAGTGATCGTGTACGCATTCGCCGAGTCGCTACACGGAATTCGCGAGTATTTGGTCGAGCAGCTCGGACAAGAAGCGCTTGTGTTATCCATTGGGGTACGTGGCCTCTGTACATTGGACGGACATGGGCACAGACCCTTCTGACGGCGGGTTTGGTGACGGTAGTTTCGGGTACCTGACTGGAAGCCGCGGTGGACCGACCGCGTTGGCGCACTGCGGTGGTACCTCTACGAGATGCGATCAATGACCGCTACAGAGGATGTCAAAGATGCACTTGTAATTGAGACGATCACGACGATGCCAGCAGCCGCGCGAGGCGCTGCTTGACGTCATCCAGTTCTGCCAACACCAATCGATCCAGCTTCCCAGTGAAAACAACACCATGAGCGCTTCCCGCGTGTGAGTGGATGGTGACAGACGACGGTACCCACCTTGTTTCGCTTCGTTTCGCCTCTGTGGACCGTCTCGATGAGCCGCGTTGATCGGATCGCGTCGCCCGACCGGATCCCTTGCATGCAGGGATTCTCCAGCTCCATGCGCAGCAGTGTAGAAAGCGAGTTCGAGTTTTGTAGTCGCGTGGCAAGGAGAGGTGTTGACTTGGATCTCTTCTGCTTGGATTTCGCAGTGGTTTTCTTCTTCTGTGTGCGTGTGATCCGCGGCGCACCGATCTCTGGTTGCGTGGAGCAGAAGGCGTGCTGCTTGCGCTCCTCGGCTTCGGCCACAAAGCTGGCTACCGGAAACGACGAGGCCAATTCTGCCTTCCGGATGAACCTCTCGGAGGTCATGGCCATGGCCGACGTTCGCCTCCCTGGAGCGACGATGGACGATCGATTCTCCGACAACAACGCCTCAAGTGCCGCGCGGCCGAGACTGTTGCGGCTGTAGCGGACGTGCCACTCAGCTGCTCGGAGCTGTTGGAGAGTCGTTGCGAGAACATTATCATCCAGTGATCCTTCGTCGGCATCGGCATTCTCAAGCCCGGGCCAGTTGACAGATCTCCGTGGACCATTCGTTTCCAGAGCTCCCTGAGGATCGACCACTTGCGGTGGCGAATCTGTACCGTCCCCATGTGCCTCATCATTTAGGAATGCGTCACTGTCGCTTCCGGACGATGGGGTCACTGGCAATTCTCTCACTGCATAACTTCGGGGCAAGAACTCCTGGTCTTGATACTGGGTGAACAGCAGAGTCAGTCCGAACCCATTATCCCCCCATCGCCACTTAGATATCTCACCTGAACAGAGCAGAGCACACAGCATCGGTCCAGCGTAAACGCGTCTGTCGTTCCATGCCGGAGACAAAACACCGTGCAGCGAGGCTCCTCCTGCTCAGAGATGTATGCGGTCGATAGCTCATTCAGAACGGTGTCCCCCAGCTCCCAGAACTCGTCGAAGTTCATCGTGCCGGCTGCCAAACGATCAAACTGCGAAAGAGCTTTCACCATTTGATCGCTGTTCATGAGCCTCTCCACAAACAACGCCTCCGTGGCCTCTTGAGTCACCGCCAGTCGGTAGCTGAGAGCTTCTAGTTCCTCGGCGTTCAAATGCTCGTGGTTGTGAAATAATAAATCATCAGTGGGAAGTGCGGCAAGCACACGCGGCGCGGCGCTCAAACACTGCCGAAAGCCAAGCCACAAGCGATCAGAAACGAGGGTTTGACCCTCCAGTAAGGGACGCCACTCACCTTATGGAATGAGCGCAGTTCAGCAATGTCCATCATTCCGGAATCGGCTTCCATAATCTCGACAACCTCGCACAGCACGTGCGACTGCATTTTCAGCCGGTAACTCACCCTCCGCTGCAGCGTCTGCATCTCATTGTGCTTCAACTTGGACACCAGCGCTGGTCGTGTGCTACGAGTGGTGGCTTGCTCGTCGGGGTGACGAACAGCTAGCGTGTGTGGCCGAAACTCCCCGCAAAAGTGAGCCACTTGACACCGGCGAATCGCTCGATTCCATACCATACGCTGCCGAGCCGAGACGTGGTTCTCCAGGAGCGACACGGGATCAAAGCTCAGCGAGTTCTGCCCGTCGCTAACCAAACTCAGCAACCAGTACGGCCCGATGGTTCGCTCCAAATTGGCCACACCCATGCACATCGGAGCGAGCTGACATCGTACGAGTACCAACAGAATCTCACCGACCACACTGAGCGCCGCGATAGAGTCGACATCAATGTCGCGGGTTAGACTGTCAATCGTGTCTCTCTGCGTGAGATAAAACGTTGCCGGCTCGGCCCAGGATGCAATCCCTCCGGACTGTTGTGTCGGTGAGAGATACCGTGTGTGGCGCAAGATGTGGCCGATCAGTACGGTCGGAAACGCTGATACTTCGCCGGCCACGCGATAGATGACGCGCTTTGCGACCATACACACTGATCCGAGGATGCGGAGAGCAATCGCCGTTGACGTCCCAGCAGCATCTGCGTACATATTTGTCGGGTCCAATGCAGACGGGATCACTTGGGACTGCTCGTGCTGGGTGCCGCCGCTTTCTCCTACTCGATTCGCCAAGGCAAAACGCACTGACGGGGATTTCGTGTCATGCTCCAGCTTTCCCATGTTTCTCGTGTCGGCACTTCTTCGACGTTGGCCAATCCGAAGTCGATCGGCGAGATGCTGCCGCTTTTGCCTCGGGAGAATCGAAATGTACTCGGACGGCAAGAGCGCGCCGATCCAATCCACAGGCACGGGCAGAGAGCACGACTGGAACCATGGAGGTGGCCAGAAGACGGCGAGTTGGCCTTCACGCAGAAAGTCTTCTTCCTTGAATAGGTCTCGCACTTGGGCCAGTGGCACAGAATCCACTAAAAGGCCGAGCGTCACTTTGAGCGTGAGTACACCAAACGTGTCCGTCTTCAGTTCCAGCAGATAGTCGACGCGGGACTCGTGCTGGACCGAGGGAGTAAACCACTTGGCCGCCGAGAGAAGGGGGCGGAGCGAAATTGACGTGTGGCCGTGGTACTCGCTCCCGGCAACCGTCTTCATCTTGATTTGAATTCGCTTGTCGTTGCAGTAGTCGCCAAAGTCGTCCATTGTTGCGAGCAGATAGTGCACGCGTGCCTCACAGAGCTGCCAGCGGTTTGGCGTGTGGCGTTTGCTGCCGTCAAAATCGAGCCGGGAAAAGTGCTGGCCCAAGTGATACTCGAGGTAAAAGTCCTCGGCCGCGATGCCTGGACCGCCGTCTTGCAGTTCGTGGAAGAAGAAGACGAGCCGCAGCTGCATGCACGTTGGGTCCACGTCTTGCCCGTTGATAGGCGTGTATTGTGGGGGTGCGACCTGTGCACGACTCGGACTGCGGTCTTCTTGTATGGCAGACACGCAGCTCTCGATGTACACACGATGAATGTCGCTGCACAAAGCAGTCATGCGATCACTGAGGCGTGGTTTAGTGTCACTTGGCGCAGCATTTCCTGTACTTTCGTCGAGCGCTGCGATATGCGACAGAAGGCCTGGACGAACAACCCCATAAGCTTCGTTCAGTTCCTGTGCGATGCGTGAAAGCGCGAGCTGGCTCTTGTAGATGCGGTAGCACAGGTAGCACACAGTGAACTCGCTGGCCTGGCACGTCGGGTTTCTCAAGAGCAGCAACGCCGCGTGTTCCCACAGAAGGAGCGACTCGCCGCGTTGGCGCAGTTGGAATAGTGTCGACACGACCATCTTGAGCGTCATGCGGTAGTCCGAAAAGACGCGAAACACGTCGTCGGACTCGGGCGACGCGATCGTCCGTAGCTCGTCACGCACCGTCTTGGGGAGCTCACACGAGCAGCCGCACAGTGAGCACTGTGGCGCCATGCAGTTCCCCGGCGGCGTGGCTGCGATTGTGCGCAGTGTTTGGCGAAAATACTTGGAGCGCAGCGCATCGTGGATGAACGCCGCCGAATCAATGGCGCTGTTGTTTTGGACCGACAACGGCACGTCAATACGGTAGCACGCATCAAAGTGCGTCACGCGGATGAACCACCATTGGCCTAGACCGTCCTTGATGAAGTCGGCCGTGAGTTCGCGCACTCGGATCCCGGGCAGCTGTGCTGTGAAATGCTCGATGATCCGCCGCACCGCGTGAAGCCCCTCAGCGACTGGATTCCCACGGATACGTGGTAACTTGGCTTGTTGCTGCTGTCGTTTCGGGTCCGAGCCGCTCGTGCCCGTGACGAGATAGTAGGGCGAGAGCTGCGCCATCTGCCAAAGTGCGGCGTCGAAAGGCGTCCCCTGTGGACGAGAAGCGTCTGTCACTACAGCGTGCATTAGTTAGTCATGCCATCCTTGGATTGCCACTGAATGCAAGCGTACTGGATGGCGTCTTTCCCGTGGATAATATGGTTGATGCCTCCGTGATCTTCTTCCTGTTCGTTTACCGGCATACAGGTCAGCCCATCCATACACGCAACTAAACGCTTTAGCATCGCCCACGCACTCGTTAAAAATATTAATCGCGAATCGGCGGTTCTCGCGGTCGCCCCAGGTCACGCGGAAGATGCTCGCGTGGGATCCGCGGCAGCGCACGTGCTTTTGGACGCTGAACCCGAGATCGCACGGCGCACTGACCACAAGATCAAGCGCTCTTCGCGTGAGCACGAGCGACTTGCTGTTCATACCACTACCTCCCCCTCCAGTCCCAGGACCAGTGCCACCAAGCCCTTTCCAGTGAGCAACGTTCCGCACGGCCACGACGTCGTCCATGCCGACAGAGAGCAACGACGCGGCGTTCTGCGGATCCTCGTCCATAAAATCCGAGAGCAGCCGCTTGCGCCACGCCGGCCCTTTCTCATCCCGCACAACAAACCCGTTCGGGTCGGTGCGCAGCACCAGTGTTTCTTCGCGGAGGTCTTTCTTGTCGCACACGACTGTGGGCGGCAGTTGCAGCTGAAGCTTGCGGCCGTCGGGTAGCGGCTGGAGATACTTGTAGAAATGCAGCAGTGGCTACAGACCAGCGAATGAGATCGAGTGCGTCTCCCACACCAGCGGAAATCGGCAGAACGCACCTTGACTTGACGAGGGCATGGAAACCCGTCCTGCTAATACACCATAATAGTCAGCCGTAGTTTTAGTGCGCAGTCGTAGGCAAATGCGGTCCCCGACCTTGTCGCTGTCGTTCTCGACGGGAGCGCGAATCTCCGCGCTCGCAGTTGGTACCTCAGCGTGCAGGCGCGCACTCAACGACCCTCGCCGCCGTAGCGCACCGGACGCCTCGGCCATTGAAGTGCAGTGTCTCGACGTGGAAACTTAACGGCCCAAGGTGCTAGCCCGTGGCAGAAAATAGACTCGAACCGCTCATCAACGGAACACACCAAGAGGGAGAGAGAGAGAGAAGCCAGTAGCCAACGTGACATACAGAGGAAGGCATGTGTGGTAGGTGAGCCCTTCGCGATGGGGGCGTACGGAAGGCGGCAGACTCTCCGCACCACCGCCATTCATGCCCTGCCAGATTTCTTCGTTCTCACTTCAACGTTGTGGCTAAATGGTGTTGTTTGATTGGTTGATAATATGGTAAATGTGGTCCACATAAGGTTTTGGGTGCATTTGCACGCGCTGGATCCAGACATCGACAAAGCAATCAAGCGACTGGGAGGCAGCAGATCCCAATGGCGACGAAGACGGCGGTGGTGGTGCCCTCGGGCTCGCTCTGGTGGAAGCTCGGTGCGGTCTCGGGCGCGGCGGCGATCATGCTTGGTGCGTTCTTATACCATCTCTAGATCGGACTCCGCGACGGAAACGGGTCATCTGGACTAACATCTCGTTCCTCGGTGTTCTATCTGCTGTGTGCGTCGCTACTAAAGGTGCCTTTGGCGCGCACGCGTTGCAGCGCAAGGTCAAGGACCCAAAGATGCTCAAGAACTGGGAGACGGCCTCCCACTACCACGTGAGTAGCAGCTACGTGGGGTCTCTACTCCTCGGCGAACCTATCCGCTCATGGTCTGCCTCTGTATGAACATGGGCAGCTCATCCACTCGGTCGCGCTGCTCGCCGTGCCGCTCTCCAAGCGCCCGGCCGTTGCGGGCGGTCTCCTCGCGTCCGGCGCCCTGCTCTTTTCTGGCAGCCTCTACGCGATGGTGCTCACGGACCAGCGCAAGCTCGGCGCCGTCACGGTGCGTTGGTCTCTCCATAACCCCTCACCGCAATCGCCCCTCACGCACGGCCTTATATTTCTTCCACGTACTGTTGTAGCCCATCGGCGGCGTGGCCATGATTGCTGGTTGGCTCGCGCTGCTGTTGTAGATGGCCATCCAGGCACTTTGAAGTTGAGTGCTCTGAGCGTTCCACCTTATTACGAAAATACCCCTAGTTTTCCGAAAGTATCTCTGCATACCCGCAACCGTCGCGGATCTTCCGCTTCGTGAAACCTTACGGTCGCCACCCGACTGGTCGCCGCGACTCTCCACGCGACTCCTCAGTGGATCCAGAGCGAAGATATGTTCCCACGCCGCCCCCTCGTTATCCGCTCGCCCAGGTGGCCCTTCAGGACATCGCCGTTCGCCGTTCGCATCGAGTCGGGGTCGACAGCATCCCTGCCGATCGCATCACAACTGCTTTCCGCCTCCATCCGCAGTCGCCTTGCTCCCGCCGCTTCGAAGTCTCTCTCTGTCTTTCTGGAACCATGCGCCGCTGGTGTATCGGAGCGATCGCCATGGCGCTGCTGGTGGCGCCCGCGCTTGCGGCGTGTCCCAACAAGTGCTCGGGCCATGGAAGCTGCGGCAAGAACGACGTCTGCGCCTGCATGCAGAACTGGACGGGCGGCGACTGCTCGGGCCGCGTCTGCCCGTTCACGCGCGCGTGGCAGGACACGGCTGAGGCCGAAAGCGACGCCCACTACTACGCCGAGTGCGGCAACCGCGGGCTCTGCGACCGCGACAAGGGCGTGTGCGATTGCGACGAGCCGTTCACCGGCAGCGGCTGCCGCCGCCTCGGCTGTCCGAGCGACTGTAGCGGCCACGGCACCTGTGAGTTTATCGAAGAGCTCGCGGCTGACGGCTACTACAAGCGTGTGGGCGGCAAGTCCGGCCGCAAGTACGAGCTGTGGGACCAAGAGAAGATCATGGGTTGCCGCTGTGACCCGGGCTTCGAAGGCCACAACTGTGCACGGCGCGTGTGCCCCAAGGGTGATGACCCGCTCACGACGGCTGTGAGTGGCGTGGACACGAACGAGATGATCCAGATGATCGATGTCAGCGATTACAAGGACGCGCAGGGCTTCTTGACGTACCACGATCCGTACGGCAACGCCTGGGTCACGGACCGCATCGTTTTCAGCACGAGAACTGGAACGGGCGTTGGAGCAGATGTGTTCGTCTATACGTTTGTGGGGTGCGCAAACATCCAAAAGGCGCTTCGTCGCCTCCCCAACAACGTGCTCAACAACGTGGACGTGACCGAGGTCACGACGTACACCCCATTAGTGAGATCCACGCCCACTTCGTCGTCGGGGACATCCGGCTCTGTCGTCAATGGCGCTAATGATCAAAAGATTTGCCAGGTCACTTTCAAGTCCGAGCCGGGCACGACGGGCTTCCAGCACCTGCTCGAGTGTGACGTGTCTGACCACGATGCGACCGGCCAGCGCCCCGTCACGTCGGCGCCGACGACCGTTCCGACGTGCAAGGTCGCCGAGCACAGCGCGGGCGCGACTCGTCCGCTCAGCGAGCTCGCCGAGTGTTCGAACCGTGGCGTGTGCGACTCCGCCAATGGCGTCTGCAAGTGCTACGCCGGCCACATGGGTCTTGCGTGTCAGACGCAGGAGGCGTTGGTCTAAGCCAAGCCAGTATAAGCTGGACGGCAAGTGAGAGAGGAGAGGTCGACACGACCTGCCACACAGTTTACTTTCACCTCGTGAACTCTTCTGTGCATATCCATCGAAGCCAAGCGCGAACGACGGAGAAAAAAAGCAATAAAACGAACAAAAAACTGCATTTGCGCCGCTGTTAGTTTGGGAGCTCGATACCGTTGGATGTCACTGTGTGTACAAGAGGAGTCAACAACTCAGAACGAATCCAACCTCCACCTAGCGCTGTACCTCGAAAGTGGGCCTTTCCGTGTGCGAGCAATGACGATTTTGTCACTGTTGCGACTCGCTCGTCGCCCTACGCGATAGATCCACGAGAGAACGTGAATAGACCTCCACATCCTAAACGCGCTAGTGTAGCCATACCTCCCACGAGAGCGAAAGACGATTTGTGATCGCGTGGGACCAACTCTCACCTACAAATTCGTCGAGTGAGACGCGAAGCCACCACACACAAGTATGGCTTTCTGCTTACCGAGTGTGGGGACATCCGCCGTCCCACCTCGATTGATGTTCCCTGATCGAGCAGTAACCTGGTTTATCAGAAGCACCTGACAGAAACAGGACATTAAATCAGCCGCGGTTCCAAGTATGCCAATCCCAAGCACAAAGTACCGAAAGATCAAAGTCGGCCACCAAGCGATGCATCAAGCTGGCGATGGTATCGAGCGCGCGTATCCGCTGGCTAAACTCTTCAAATCCATGGCGAAAGTGGAAGGCCACACTGTCTACGATGAGCATTTGGATCTGGCCGGCCCAAAGAGTCACATAAAACGAGTCCGATCGTCAGCAGGAAGATCGATCCACGCAACGACACAAGATATTTAACTCTTTCCTCTGGTCGCAGGTGCAGTAACTCTGGAAGCGCGTTCATGACTTCCATTTGCTCGACAAAATCGTGGGCGCGAAAGTAGACGATTCCTCTCAGTAGCTCATCTCGGCCCTGGGTAAACAGGTTCCGTTCGCGTCACTGAAGCAACGGGTTTGACTTGGCGGGTTCCCAGCAAAGGACGTACCACACCGCGTGACTTTAGATCCGGACGGTGTTTCACTGTGGCCTCGGCTATTGCAGCTATTCGGTCCACGACAAAGCTGCCTTCCGTATCTTGTGGAGGTACGGATATTAGCCCGACAACAGCCATCAGCATTAAAGCATCAGTTCAAAGCGACTTACCAATGTAGACCACAGCGAATGGAGCGGATGAGCTTGCAGCGAATTGACACTGCGCCGCAACACACATGTGCAGTCTTGGAACAGCAAAGTGTTGAGCCCGAGTGTTGGTGGCACGACGCTCTATATCTTCCCCAAACGCACCCAATTTGTGTCTTGCCTGACCCCGGTGCACCGCCTGGATCATACCACAAATGAACCATCAGCCATGTAGTACAAGCAGCATGCTCCCATGGAAGAGGTAACGTACACAGCTCAGTCACTTCGCCTCTCGCGAAGCCGCCGCCCAGGATGTGGTCGAGTACAGGGACCAGCGTGCTGATTGGTAAGAGCCGCTCTTGCTCCTGTGCGAGCGCACTGGTCAATGCGAAATCTTTCTGTTGATTGGGGAATGTGTTCAGTTATTGTACCTGTAGTAGATTGAGCGCCGTGATCGGCTGAAGGCTTTGTCCCTTTGCAGGTGGGCAAACGAGCTCAACAACGCGAGCCGCGTCGTCAACTGTGATCCCCGCTTCTGCACCGAGTCAGAGACATGTCAGCGCCGCGCCGACAGCGAGATGTTCACATCTCAAGCCATGGCAGCACCGTCGGGTCCTACCGTTCGACAACTCACGCGCCGTCAGCCCGATGACGTCTGCCTTGTACCGAAAGCCAGTCTTCAGCAACGCCGCTGCAGCACAAAGTTAGTCCACTTACCGTACCAGTAAATGTATTGATGGCTATGTACCTAAGACGGACGGCGCGAGACCACAGGCCGCCAGATCCACATCGCTGCTGCTGCTTGGCGTCGCCATCGTGCTTTATCGCCTCTGTGTAAACATAACGAAACAGCCATGATTGGGTAAAATCACAAGACGTACTAAACCTAAAGTGATTGGGTGAAAACCTCACATAGCGCATTCGATTGGCTGAATAGGTGTGCTCTTTTTCCGGCCGGTCATTTGGTGTGCGGTGGGGGCTGAATCCCTCGGCACCCTCGGAAAGCTCTCTCACTATGGCGCTGCGTCTCAGCCTCCAGCGCGCGCTGCGTGCGTCCGCCGGCTCTCGCCGCGCGTCGGCGCGTACTTTCAGCCTGCTCCAGCACGCCGCCGACAAGTTCACTGTGGTACGTTTGGCTCCAGTCGAGATCTCTTCGTCGTTGCAGAGCGTGTAACACAATGGTGTTCACTGACAGCAACTCCCAGAGGAGCACGACGGCCTCAACATTGAGTTCAACTGGTCGTTGGCCGACGACGACGTCACGCCGCGTGGCGACGCCTACCAGAACCTGCGCTGGGCCAAGCTCGCTGAGTTTGCCAAGGACGCCAAGCCAGGTGAGCTCGTCGGCGTGTGACTAAAGGGAGCAGCGAGATGGACATGTGCTAACGAATAGAATGCGTATTTGCAGCTGGCAAGGCGGTCGCTACAAAGGAGGTCGACGTGGACGTGTCGTTCGGCGACTACGAGTCCGTCTACGAAAAGGTTGGGATTGATCACATCGCGGCCAGCTCTTGAATAGCTGAGTGGACACTTACTGGGAGTGACTGCTGTTTCACAGGTGACCGACTACCTCTCGGTCCAGCCGAGCATCTTTGCGCAGGACGGTGCCGTCGGCTCATTTAAGGATAGCCGCACCCGCGTGCGCGTGATCACGGACTCGCCCGTCGTCGCGCTCTTTGCACAGAGCCTGCTGGTGAGGACGGCAACTGTATTGCGGTCCGTGCGCATCATATAGATCTGCGTAGTTCTCACCATGTATATCCGAGTACTCAGGTTCGTGTCCCAACCAAGGACCCCCACGCCGTTCGTCCGATTGTCGTGTACGTCGTGAGCGAGGGTGATTTCAAGGGCGCGGAGCCGAGCGCGTACCTTTTGGTGGACAAGAATGAGGACGAGCAGGTGTACGCTAAGGTCATCATCACGGGCGCCGCCGACCTGAGCTCCATCCAGACTGCGATCGGTCTCGCCAAGAAGAAGCTCATGGAGCACACGGAGGCCGACTCGCTCGTACTGCCCGCTGACGTGCTTCTCAACGGCGACAAGTCGGCGCTGGTTTTCAACGCGAGCGGTACGACATGCACTTGCGGGGCAGCCACTTCAGCAGACTCTTCCTCATCCATTCGTGTATGTATTGTGTAGCTACTGCGCGCGCCAACAGCGTCAACGCCGGCTCGCTCTACGCCGCGCATCTCAACATTTGGAACTCAGTTGGACTCACGTCGCTCTTCGGTGGCGCCGTCGTGGACGCGGCCAAGATCCAGAAGAAGCAGGTCGTCGCGACCGAGAAGGGTGCGGCTGTGTACGTGCCGTGCAACAACTTGGTCGACGCGCCAAAGGCGGCTTTGTTTGTGACCAAGGGCTCGGGCGTTAAGCCGATCTCGATCACGGAAGCGTCGGCGCTGCTCAAGTCTGTCGACGCGACCGCCGACGTCGAGAAGTTTGAGGCGCTGCTCAAGGTGAGCTTTTTTGTCTATTTTCCTTTATGTGGAATAATCGTATTCATGCGTCTTATTACTACTTTGCAGCAAGCGGACACCAAGACCTTCACGGTGGGCTCCGACGCGGACATCAACGCGGCTCTCGCCAAGCTGTAAATGAGCCTCACGAGAATCCGGCTTTGCGACTTTCTGGTTGTCGTGGGAGTGGGAAGAAAAATACACTTGAGGTTATTGCTTGAAGTTGCCAATTATGCTTCCTGCCTGCCGAGAGGACACGGAGCAACAACCCATATCCAAATCACAGTGCTAGCGTGTTGATGTATCAGAAGTATTCCATGCATGGCATCACTACTCCTCCTAGTACGACTTGCGATCGCGGTAGCGGTTGATGTCCTCATCTGGGGTGCGCTTCTTGAGATCCTCTTTAATCTCTTCCGGGGATCTGGTCGACAGGTCTCGCTTGTTGTCGGGCAACTTGTCCTTCGCCTTGCCCGTCCACTTCTCCGTCTTCTCCTTCACCATGTGAGTCAGATCGTCGGCCGTCTCCTTCACACGCTCAGTCACATCCTCGGCAGCGGCCTTGACGCGCTCGCCCAGATTCTCGGCCTTACGGTTGGTACGGTTCTTCATCTTCTCACTGGACTCTTTCCAGTCGTCGGCCTTCTCGACCGCGCGGTCCTTCATGCGTTCCTTCGTGTCATGGGCACGATCTTTCATGTCTTCTTTCGTGTCGTGACCGCGACCGCGCCAATCGTCAGTGGTACGGTTGACACTGTCCTTCACGTTCTCCTTGGTCTCGTGGGCACGCTCACGCCAATCATCGGCAGTGCGGTTGGCGCGGTCCTTGGCGTTCTCCTTGGTCTCATGACTACGATCGTGCCACTCGTTGGCCGTCTCGCTCCACTCGTTCTCCTTTTCACGGCCCTGCTGCTTCCACTGTTCCTTCTTCTCGTGCATTTCGTTGCGCTTCTTCTGGGCTTCGCCCTTAAGGTTGGCGTGCGACTGGCCGACCATGTCGCGCGCGCGGTCCATCCAGCTGTGCTCGTCGCCGCTGTCGTGCTCCTTCTGGTCGCGCTTCTTCATGACGTCCTATCACGCAAAACGATTTCTCTTAGGGATACTCTTCCCATCGACCTCGATGGAATCGCGTTCGCCTCACCTGAACGCAGCGGCGGAACGCGTTCACGTCCTGGTCGCAGTTGGCGCGCTCAAACGACCCGCCCCAGAGACGGTGGAACCAGTCGCCGTAGCACGCCTTCACGCGCTCCTTGTACTCCGCACACTCCTTGTATTCACTCATGCTTCAGCTCTCCGCAGATCGGGCAATGAGCAAGACTAGAAACAGCAACAATGTCCATGACGGACGAAGGCGAGCCCCTTTCGCATTCGCGCCGCTGCGACAACAAATGATCCAAAGATGACGTTGAAGTGAGAAGTTACCGTGAAACCCGATAACCGGTGAAAAAGGTTGGCTCATTGTTTTCCACATTTACGTTTCTACTTCTAATAATACATACACCTCTAAAATATGTTCTTTTGGGTTTATCCATCCGTAGTATGCGGCAGTTGCCCTTCCTCACCTCGGAATTCGCGCAACCGAGATGATGGCAGGCCCTTGTCTCCCCAGGTTCTATTTGCGAGGCGACGTCCGTGTCTCGTGCGGTTGGAACGCAGCTCCCACATCTGATATCTGTCTAAAGTTAACGCTGCCAACGTTAACCATATTCGCAGCCCACATTGGCGGGTCAAGCGAGCCACGGGTCGGTTGACGATCCGACCCGTGTGATGCCAGTCCAAGCCCGGGCTCTGTGCCAACCAGCTGCGATCAGTATCTCAAAACAAGGTTTTATGGTTCAAAACCTCATCTTTGGGTCTCAAAACCAGGTGGGATCAGTCTCTCTCTCTCTCCCATACTGCAACCTCCCATTCCATTCCCCCCCTCTTGTGTTGGCGCTTCTTTTTTTTTCGGTCTGGCGACAGTGTGACTCTGTGACTGTGTGGGTTGAGCGGCTTCCTCTCTCTCTCTCTCTCTCTTCTCGCTGCTCCATCTTCGTTCTCTCGTCGTCCGGCCGCTCGCCCACCCCCCTCCCGTCGGTCGTCCTTCTCCTGCTGAACCTGCCCTCTGCCGTGCGTCGATCGGTCGAGACCTCAAGCTTCTCGTCTTGCGCCCGTCCAGTGTCCGCTTGAGAAAACACTGCCGAGTGCGTTCGTGGCCACCCACCCATCAAGACCCCACCGTCTCTGACCACCCCGAGCACGACACGACACGCACACCATGGCGCCCGTCGGTAGCAGTCTTCGCGGCATCATGCGCGGTAACTCGGCACAGTCCAACAACACAGACGGCTCGCGCTTATCGGAAGACAGCGACATTCAGATGCAGGGCTGGATGAAAAAGCAGAAGGAGACGCTGCGGTCGTGGCCGCGCCGCTACTTCACGCTCAGCGGGAAGGTGCTGACGTACTACGATAGCGAAGACACGTCACGCTCGCCGCGCGGCGTACTCGAGTTCAGCGATGTATCGCCGCTCACTACGGAACACAATGGGCTCGTGCTGCATCTCGCCGGTGGCAAAGAAGTGCGCCTCGTAGCCGACACGCACGTTGCTTACACGGCCTGGATGGCCGTACTCTCGGCTGCCGTCAAGAACCCGCGCACGACCAAGAGCCGCATGTACAAGGAAGGCTGGGCCCACTGTCTCACGGACGACGACGTCTGGACGAGATACTTTATCGTCGTGAACAAGGACAGCTTTAGCTGCTACGACTCAGAGGAGGAAGACTCGGAGCTCGCGCTCTCGGGATTGATGCGATCCGTCGCAGAGTGGGACGGCAAGCGGTATGGTCTCGTACTCGGTCTCAATCGAAGCCGCAAGATCCAAGTGTGTTTTGACTCGGCGGAGGAAAAGATGACGTGGTTTCTCACGCTCGAGTTCGCCGTCGCGTACGGCAACCAGCGCATGAAGAAGGACTCTTCCTCGGTCATGAAGATCGACGCAAATCCAGCGGCCAAAACGGACTCGGGCGGCGCTGGAACAGCAGCAAGCGGCGGCGACGATGGCGTGTGGATCTAACCAGGTTTTGCTCACGCGTGCGATTCCTATCTAATCGTGTATACTCTCGCGCGCTGCACAGACCCTCTGCGAAACTGAGCGTCCTCACTCGACTGTTCTTCTTTTCGCGGCGTTCGACGCGACGTCCAATTCTGTGCGGCCGTCGCTGTTGTCTTTCTTTCGACGAAACGCGCGCACTGCGGTGTCGTTCTTGTGTTTTTACGGTACCGGTAGTACTACTAGTATTAAAAAAGTGAATATAATGGAGAAAAAAAAAGCAGCAATGATGTCCATTTTGTTCGCGCATCTGCCAACGGCGAATTCTTCCGTCCTTCCACGTTCCGCCGCAGCGATCTTCGCTCCATGGAACTCCTCGGCGTGCTAGTCTGCTCTGAATAAAAGACCCTTTGCTTGTCACTGGATAACCTCATTGGTGAGGTTAAACCCATGTTCTTCGTCACTTCTGCAAAGGAAACTCGCGAGAAAGTCGAGAAAGTGGCGAGCTGAGATTCGCTGGCTGAGATGATGCCATTGCCCATGGAGGCTGCGCATATTGGTCGCATGATGGCGATGGACGATCGATTCGGCGACACGCACGGGGAAAGAGCTCTCGTCTCAGTGAAGGGCACGGACGCGCGCGAGCAGGACAAGATCGAGTGGAGATTCCCGTTGCCAGATAAGATCGAGTGGAGATTCCAGTTGCCGTTCCCCATGGAGGCTCCGTCCCTGGTGGAGATTCTCACACGTCAATGGACGGTGCGCTCCAACCCCACGGATATCTGCGCGACTGTGTAGTAGCCTTATATGTGGACTTCGTATAGCTTTTGTTACAGTGGTGGAATCCGCCGCAGGAGGATCGAAGCCCGAGCGTCAGCACGCCAACTCTGACGGGAACACCCACCGCTGTCGCAATCCACGACCAAAGCGGTCGCATCCGCGTCGATATTGCCGACGAGGAATACATTGACCTCGCACTCATCCAGACACCACGCCGTGCGCTCCTCGAAAGAGAGTACAGATCCGAATATTCAGCCAGCGACGCCACTGTCGAGGACGTGCCGACCATGAACATCTGCATCATGATCGTCGGCACGCGCGGCGACGTCCAGCCGTTCATCGGCATCGCCAAACGCCTCCAGCAGGACGGACACCGCGTGCGGCTCGCGACCCACGCCGTGTATAGAGAC
>JAADWA010000153.1:0-47005 GCA_023335935.1 Pythium phragmiticola
GCCTTGGCCTCGGCGTCGTTGGCGCGGTCGTGGTCGGCATCGGCGGTGTCACCGGTGGCGCTACCGACGACGGTGTCGGTGGCGACGGCGAGCCAGGCGCATCAGTCGGGGCCGGCGGCGTGGCCGACGGAATCGGCACCAAAATAGGCAAAGTGAACGGCAAGTTGATCGCCGGCGGCGACGGCGATTCGTTGTCATCGTCATCCCCAAAGGAAAACTGGAGCGCGCGTCCGCCGGGCCGACTCGGCGCTTGGTCCGCCGACGCCGACGTCGCAGCGCAGAGCGCCACCGCGATGGCCGCGAGCTGCACGAGCCCACGCACGTGCACCATTCTTCTCTGGCGCGTTCTGTTCACTGGGTGGTGCGAACGTATGTACTCAAGCACTCCAAGAAACCACGCTTTCCCCCAATGAAAAGGAAAATTGCGGCGAGGAGCGGAGTCGTGGATTTCGGAAATGACTGGGGAAAGCCAGCGACCGCAACAGACCACAAAAAAAGAAAAAAAAATGTTCAGTGTGGAGGTCGAAAGGACGACACGGACTGGCCAGCGCCAACAAAGAGCCGAGAAGCAGTCAGTGAAGGTCGGCGCAGATGCCTCGGCTTTGTACATTCCCCTAGCCCTGCCTATCCCAGCTGTTTGGCAGTGAGCTCGACTGAGAGCTGCGTGAGCGGAAGGGGGCAAAACCGGGCGGACGCTCTGCATCAGCCACAAGCGCCCTGTCGTCATATCGTGGATGGTCTTTGACATCAAGAGGCAGACTTCCATGTGAATCTGACAAACCATACATGTACTTGTCTTTATCCATGCCACACATTTGCCACATACTATCCCCAAATCCAAAAGGCTGGGCTCCTTTGTTCCACTCGCGGGCCCAACATCAAAGTTTGGAGCAAGCTTGTACGTACGCACGTTCTGTACACTTTCGCTCAAAGGCGAGGCGCAGCCAAGAGAGTGTGCACGTCCCGTGCATAAATAAGCCAAGGAGATAACCCGATACAGTGAACAGTGTTTCTATGTTGTGAGAGGGAGAAACTCGTCTTGACAGAAGACAACTGTAATACGGAATACCTCAAATCTTTCTCCTCCACAATAGAATAACCGTAGTGCTGACATCTCGCTCCTATAATATGAAATACTTTTAAAATAGATAGATATCATTTTATATATACTATGGAATCAGGTGGCGCATGTCGCGCCTCTGGCAATATGGTGCGGTAGAGGCAATTTTCAGGTGGGCAACACCGACTTACGTGTTATGTTGTGCACTACTATCTGACTGACTGGCAAGAGCTCCGTACCGTAGTACGGAGTTAGGGATGGATTGCAGCAAGACCAGTGCTCATACCGTATGAGCACGGGTCTTGCTGCAATCCACCCCCCAACTCAAAACCCAAGTCTCCAAGTCATCTTCAACTGAAAGGACACATACTGACAGGAGCTCCTTGTGAGCAAGCCATACAGTGTACAGTATCCTGACTCAACACCCACGTCCTCAAGTCATCTTCAACTGAAAGGGCCCATACAGCACCATCGGTTGTACTGTATTCGCTTCATCCAGGATTGGAAATGCCTATCCTTCCCTCGCTCTCCACTATGTGCACCCAGCTTGTTTGCGTACCCATACTTGAAGCTTGGGTGTGATCCAATGTGAGTGAACACCCGCGCACATTACAGAGCGTACAGCATTCCTGTTGTTTAGTTGGCGAAAACCACAGAGCAGCATCTATAATACACAAGTTGCGACAACCCAGAGGGTGGTCTGCACTGCAGGACTTTCGGGTGTCACCCACCTACAGCCTGCATGTGGCAGTACGTAACGCGCAAGGTTCGATTTGGATCGTACTGTACTGTAGTGGTGGTACTGTAGGATGACCATTTGCAATCCTTCCGCGTCACCACTGTAAATTTGACAGTGGTGGATATTCGCGTGGATTGACCGCTATGGACAAAGTACCGAGCCACCACACCATCCTTAGCGGTCGATCCACGTGAATATCCACCACTGTCATTATTTATAATGGAATCACCACTGAACTGTGCACCGAGTGCTTATTAGGCCGTTCAAGGAGAAAGACCCGGGGCTTTCTTGAGTGTACCCGCTGTAAATTTGCTCCGTAGTGTACAGTAACAGCGCCCCATCCGCCCACTTCGAATAGTGGATAAATCTCACATGTTTCTATGAGATATCCCCTTTTTTGGTGTCTGACGTGTACTGCACCCTTCGACGCGAACGGTACTGGAGTTCGACCCGCTAGTAATATGCCTGTACATACCTTTATCTCTCGGACACTGACAACCAATGTAAGTTATCATTTATTTACTCTCGCTTGGTTGGTGACGAGCCTACGCCCAGCAGCGGCTTACGCACGTAGATGCCACGGTTCCGACCGTACTTGAGATCCCACACCGAAAAGCCCATGGCCGACAGCAGCACGGCTGCGAGCGAGTACCATACGAGCGCCTCGAACTGGCGAGGGTCGTGGAACACGATGCCCATGAACTGGATCAGAATATAGAAAAACTGGTACGTCGCCGTCTGCATCGCATTGATCGCGCCGCGGCGGCTCGGCTCGATCCACTCTTGCATGATCTGGGTCTCGGCCAGGTCCGTGCTCCAGAGCCACGCGCGCGAGATGACCATGCACGCGAGCATGGCATAGTCCGAGATTTGCGACTCGCCCGTGACCACAAACGCCACGATCACGGGCACGAGACTGAGCCAAAAGAGCCAAATGCTCACGACCGCGACGCGTTCGACGCGGCCGAGCCATTTGCGGATCGTGGGAAACACAAACGTGCCCACAAGCCCGAACACGGCGCCGGCGCCTCGGCTCGCGCCGAGAATCGAGTCGGGAATGCCGCGCCACTTGAGGTAGGCGGTGTTGAGCGCACCGCCGTCGAGAATGGTCATGTACAAGCCGCAAAAGGCAAAGCTCAGCAGGAACACGGGGTGCTTGGCGTAGTTGCGCCACATGCGGCCATAGCGACGCATCGTCGCGACGACGCCCGTCTTCGAAGTCGGTGCGCTCGTGGGTTCGTCGTCCTCGTCGTCGTTTTCGCCATTGTCTTTGACCGCGAGTTCCGGCGTGAGATCGTAAATGTCCCTGGTCATGACGTACTCTAGCGGCGTCGAAATGAGGTTCCAAATGCCGACTGTCGCGGCACCGATCATCGCGCGCGTCGTCGGGTCATTGCCAGCAAAGTCCATGATGATACCAAACGCCATGGGTGCGAGGATCTTGCAGCTGAGATCGATGCGACGCATTGTCGTGTTCAGCGCCGCGAGGTCGGACGACTCGCTTCCGGCTAAGACCACGACCCAGTCGCGTTCGATCGCGAGCGTCTGCGCGTCGTTCAGCACTTGGCCGACGCCGCCGCAGATCAGCGTCGCCACGAAGAGCCCCACGAGCTTGGGTGTCCACGCTGGCTTGTGGATACCGTCGGCACTCGTGACCAGCATGATGAGCCCGAGCACGATCGAGCTGAGGACGATCATGAGGTTTTCGAGCACGATCGCATACTTCATGACGGTCCATCGGTTCGTGCGATCCAAGAGGCGCCCGATCGATGGAATCGCAAAGATACAGGCCGTGTACATGACCAGAGAAAACGTCGCGCTTGGCAAAAGCGTGTCGACAAAGACCTCCATGAAGAGAATCGGGATGGCAAACTGCCACATGCGGTCGCCCTGCCAATTCCATCACCACTGTAAGCCCCTGGCCAGTACTAGTAGAATAGAGAAAATGAGAGAAAGGAACGTACCCATGCTGAAAGGAAATGGCTCACGTAGAGGTACGTGCTAATGCGAGAGGGCGTGTCCGACGGCAGCGTGGTGGCAGTCTCACTACATGCACACGAGCGAGAAATGTCAGTGTATAGCATGCACTAGTGATCCAAATTCTCCAGTATACGTACAGTAGATGCGCCTGTTCTTCTGTCTTCAGCGCGCAGTGGTCTCGCCATGCCGCGTGAAGACAAAAGAGCAGTGGGATCACCGTCGCGTAGCCAATGATCACCATGACGATGGTGCTCGATCGGTCCAGCAGGCACGCATCGTCGATGCCCGCGAGACAGACTGAAGCACGACACCCACGCACACAAAGCATCAATCAATCAGTCTGGGCGCCGTCGGACAAGCAGGAAGAATTGGTTTCCTCAACGCACGCGTGCCGTCTCCGGCGAGAAGCAGCGACGCGAAGCCAAACGTCAGTGAGACAAAGACCGTGACCTCCATTTGGCGCTTGAGACAAGAACGCCTCGAGTGAGCGGTGCGGCGTCGCAAGCGTCCTCGCGGCTGGATATATGCGAGTGAGTGGTGTGGAAGGCGTTACGGGGACGAGAGGGGCGGAGCCGGGGGAGAGGGGGGAGGAGATAGCGAGCCTTGATGAGCCACATCAGCTTCCCGCACTTTGTTCGATCCAAAACCTTCCAGAATAAATGATTCAATGGAATATCTATCAATTTTAGAGGTTCCGAAGTCGTCATCTTCACCTCAAATCTTGATTTTCTGAACACGCAGAATAGCCTTTGGGCCATCATTCTGTGTTTTAGTCGACTGTTGCCTGTTGCAGTGAACCACCACTGTACGATCAGGTGACGTCATTCAGCCCCTCGGCGGTGTGCACTGTGGAGTGATGATGCGACGGTCACTGATGGCGTTTGGGTGGTGTTGCCCAGTTCTCACGGGGGTTGGTGGAGGCAGATCCACTTCTTACCGCATCGATCCAGAGAAGGAGCTGCGGACGGTCAAAGATGAGAGTTTTGCGCATACTGTACTGTACGATCCTGCTTTGCTTTGCGGTTCTTCTTCTTCACTGGCCAAGTCGGACCGTTTCATTGTTAGGACTTTTTGGCTTTCTTCTTGTCCTCCGCCTATGGCTTGGTCTCGGTAGACCGCTTGGATTTTGGCTTCTTCTTCTGCTGCATCTCCTTGGGCAGATGTGTCTTGAAGCTGGTCAAGTCGCCCGTGAAGAGCACGCTGTGGGCCCAGCCAGCGAGCGGAGAGAACCGCGCACGGAAATGGTCTCCGACGGCTTGGTATACTGTTGGGGTCAGGCTCTTCTTGTCCTTTAAGGACGGATCAAACTCGCGGCACGCGATCTGCCAGACGTGCGTGTCAACGGGGATCGCGTGGAGCTTGTTGAGCGCAAATAAGCCAATGCAGTCGGCGACTTTGCGGCCGACACCGCTAAACGCCATGAGCTTGTCGGCGTATTCGTCGTCGTTGCCGCTGGGCGGAATCTCGCGCAACGCCTCGAGGTACTCGACGCCACCGAGCTCCTTTAGCAACGCACTCGACTTGATAATGAACGGTGCGCGGTAGCCAAACCCAAGGTCTCGTAATGTACTTTCCTGGGCACGCGTTGCCAAGGACTCGACCGTGGGGAACGCAAAGAACTGCTCGTCTGAGACTGGGTCGTGGAAGAGCAACTCACCGTAGGTCGCCTTGAGCTTGGTGATCATCTGCGTGATGCGCTGGATATTGTTGTTAGACGAGCAGATAAAGGCGAAGAGACACTCGACGGGATCCTGGCGGATGATGCGCAGGCCGGGCAAGCTCCTAATGATCGTGGACATGTCATCCTCCTTCTCGCTCCATTTCGCGTACAGTGGTGCGGCCTCCACCTAAATAGAAGGCGGGGAACACGAAGTGAGCCATCGCGCCAGTCCACGTTGGATCATGATGGAGAATATACCTCGAGGCGAAAGTAGTCGTGGAGAGTCGCGGACGCCTGCTCCGTCGAAACTGCAATGAAACACACCACGTCAATGCTACACTGCTATACGCGTCTGGACAAAAACATCAGTACCTACGGTGTGGAGGGTGTACGCATAGGTACTGCACGCGCTGGTCTCGCTCGCGCAGCTTGTACACGTGGTAGCCGACGACGCCGATCCAGACGTCGCTCTCGGGGGCGTACCGTTTCCATGTGAACACTTGGCCCGACGTCAGCGTCACGACACAGGACAGTTCCTGCACAGCGCAGAGGTCGTGCCAGTGCAGATCCCCTTCTGACCCACTTTCCACGGCGCTCGCACTACGATCGAGCAGAACCTCGTGCTTGACTGCCATGGGCGTCCCTGCATTCGTCTCAACTTCGACCTTGACCTTCTTGACGCCGTCGGCTTGAGAGGAAAGAACCGATAGCGAGCGCTTGGCCACGGAGGCGACCGGTGCCTTCCGCACAGTCCGTGTAGCCCTCGAAACGGCAGCAGCAGCTTCTGCCTTGATAGCCACCGCCGTTGCCGCCGGCGCCGTGCGGATCCGCGTCGACCGTCGCATTGGGCTGGGCTACTCCACATCTGGCTATCCACTCGGCTCTTCCGATCAAATTACAAAACAAACCCCATGGACACCGTTTCTTTACACGTTATAGACCGTAACCAGGTACAGCATACCCACGCGTCTTTTTGTAATTGTCTCATTTTACGGCTGTTTTGAACTGACCCCTTCAAGCGTCATCAAGCATCATCTTCGCCCCTAAGCGTCCCAAGCCGAATCCGTCCTTCCGTCCTCTCTCTCTCTCCATGAGCTCGGACGGCGTTTGCATCGCCATCACGCACACGGGCGTGCGCTGCGCCTCGGCCTCGACCGACGCCGCCGGCCACTGCGCGCACCACGCGAGGATCGCACGCGTCATGGCACTCGCGCCCAAAGCTTCTCCTGTTTCTTCCGCTTCTTCGGCGGCCCCACCACCAGTGGCCTCTACGAATGCGTATGACATGGGTACGCTCAAGAGCGCAGTACCGGCGACGAATGGGTACGCACAGGGGTACGCCACATCGTCCGTGCCGACCCCGAGTCCGCCGCCGACGTACTCGAGCAGTATTCTCCAGAGCCCGCTGATCGCGGCCGCCATGTCGTCTGCGATCTCCTCCAAATCTTCCTCCTCCTCCACCTCCTCCTCGTCGTCTTCTTCATCTTCTTTTACTTCCACCGCCCGGTACGTGGCGCCAGCGTCCAAGGCAACTGCTGCTGCGTCGAAACCCCATTCGTGGATGCTGCCCGGCGAGACGCAGCTCGCGCTCGCGAACGCTAGCTTCCAACTGCCCACGCCGCTGGGGCTACCGGCGCTCCCCGGGATTCTCTTTGTGACGAGCTACCGACTCCGCTTTGAGCCGGCCAATACGGCGCTGCGGTCGCCCGGCCACTTCCACCGCCTCTTGGACAACGCCATTGAGGGCATGCCCCGCGCGAGCGTTGCCAAGCTCTCGTACCCGCAGTCGACCACCACAGCGTCCCGCTCGGCACGATACGACGCGGCACCCACCCAGCTCGTGATCAAGTTCAAGGACCTGCGCTCCTGGACGCTCGCCGGCGAGCTCACGACGCTCATGACGACGCTGAACCGCCACGTCTTTGTCGACTCGCCGCTCCAATTGTACGCATTCACGTCGTCTGCCCAGCGGTCTCGCCAAGACGAAGAGCGCGATCTCCACGGCCATCGCATCTACAATCTCCAGCGTGATTTCCAGCGCATGGGCATTGACCTGAGCAGCAACAGCAGCGGCTACCGCGTGACCAGTGTGAACAGCAACTATGCCATGTGCCCGACGTATCCACAGCAGCTCGTTGTGCCGGCATCCATGAACGACAGCGAGGTTCTCAGCGTTGCCGAGTTCCGCTCCAAGGGACGCCTGCCCATTTGCTGCTTTGTGCACGCACGCAATACGGCGTCCATTTGGCGGTGCGCCCAACCGAAGCGCGGCATTTTCAACGCGCAGAACGCCAGTGACGAGCGGTACCTCGCGCGGATAGCAACGTCCAATGGCAAGCAGCACAAGATGTGGATCGCCGACTGCCGCCCCGAGCTCAATGCGCGTGTCAACAACCTCACGGGCGGCGGCACCGAGAGCTCGAGCCTCCACCACGCCACGATCAGCTTTCTCAATATCGCCAATATCCACGCGATGCGGGAAAGCATTGAATTAGTGCGTAGCCTCGCGGGCACGCCCAATGCCGACTTGGATTTTGCGTGGCTCACGCGGGTCGAAGAAACCAAGTGGCTCCAACACGTTCGCCTCGTGCTCTCGGCCGCCGTGCGCGTCGCCGACGCCGTTGAGAATAAGCAGACCACGGTGCTTGTGCACTGCAGCGACGGCTGGGACCGCACGGGCCAACTGTGTGCACTATCGCAAATGCTGCTGGACAAGCACTATCGCACGATCGAAGGATTCATGCAGGTGATTGAGAAAGAGTGGATTCTCCCGGGCCACAAGTTCCACGACCGCGTCGGCCCCGGCAAGAGTGAACACGACGAGCAGTCGCCCGTGTTTCTCCAGTTCCTCGACTGTGTGTGGCAAGTCTGGCGGCTCTATCCGACGTATTTCGAGTTTAATGGGAAGGTCTTGGAAGACATCGCCGATGCGCTCGTCTCGGGTCGCTATGGGACTTTTCTGGGCAACTGCGATCGCGAACGAACGACCTGGGGCTTGTATACGAGGGCGCCCTCGCTCTGGGCCCACATCCTCGCCCATCGAGAGCTGTATGCGAACCCGTTCTATCGACCGCAAAGCGAGAAGACATTGATCCCGCCAATGTCAGTGCTGCTGAGAAATGTGACGCTCTGGACCGACTATTACTTTCGCGGTGCGACGTTCGCCACGACTCCCGACGGCAACATTTGCCCGCCGACATGGGGCACCATGCGGGCCACACCGAGAAGCGCGCAGCAAGACGTCGCCGATGCCATGGCCGCGGCCGTGCTTCAGATTCAAATTCTCGAGCAGGAGGTTCGGCTCTTGCGGGATACGAACTCTGTGCTACCAGTGTTGCCCAGTGATACCACTCCGACCCCCGGGGTTGCTGCCACGCTTTCAGCGCTGCCACCACCGCCTCCCGTGTTATGTTCACCCGACATCCCTGCTCTTTTCGGCGACGCGACTACTTTACAAGCCCCCGCTCCAGTCCTTCCTCCCAATATGTGGGCATGTGGCATCTGCGCCAAGGTGAACCTCACGACGTCCCTCAAGTGCACCATTTGCGGTCGCTCGCCGCCCGTCGCTGCCCTCACGCAACTGTGAGGGGTTTCTCCAGACAAGCTTCTCTATAACATATTTTTTCTCAACTCTTGTCCCCAGCCTCTTTGTATATGTATCAGGTACTCGTGTACACACGGCAGCCGCCGTCCTTTGGACGCAGGCGCCGCGAGCAGTCTTGCAGCACGTGGTGGACCTTGTCGGGAAAGTGGTCGTCCAGCATCGTCCGTGCAATGCGGATCTGCTGAAACTGCTCGACCTGCGCCCATACAAAGTCATAGTTAGTGCGCTCGGTGCAGCAAATGCCGCCACTGCCGGGGCGGCAGCACACCCAGCAGCCCACGTGGCGGTGCGCTTCGTTCCGCTTCAAGTGGATGATCCGCCCGGGGATCGTGAGCGGATGGATGGGCTCAGACGCCTGGATACGCTGGAGCATCGTGCGGTAGTTGGCAAGGTGCATACTAAAGCCCGGCTGGTCTCCGCCACCATGGTGGTGGAAGTCGTCGTGGAGCAATTCGTGGGGCTTTTTCCACGCGACGACCTGCCGCAGAATCGCCGACTTGCTCACTTTGCTGCGGCCAATGAGGTCAATCACTTGGTCCCGCAGGTCTTCGGCCGACGTGAGCGACGCACGCGCAATGATGTCATGGCCCACGACGACCGACGTCGTAAAGGCGTCGCACCGGCGCGCGAGCCCCGGTGAGAGCGTGCATCCTGGAGGGCTAAACGCAAAGCACCGCAGGTTGGGGTACTTTGGACGAAGCATGATGGACAAGAGCACGGCCGTGGCCGAGCCCAGCGAGTGGCCCGTGACCACGAGGCCGTACTCGCGGTACTCGCCGGGCGAGCACGCGTTGATTTCGTCCAGTGCGACCGAGGCCGAGCCGTCGGCGTCAAACAGCATTTGCAGGAGCCCCAACCGGTTGAGCTCGTGATAGACAGACTCGGCACAGTGGAGAAACCCTTGGTGGGCGTACTCGCCGCGGCCGTCGCAGCCGAGACGTTCAGCTAGGTCGTCCATGGGCTTGCCGTATGCGATGGCGTCCGTGAGGCAATCTTCGAGTGACAGCGTGCCGCGGATCGCGACCACGACTTCCTTGCGGTCGTGGTCCAGCACGACACAAAACGCCGGGCGGTAAACCGTGTTCTTGAAGCTTGCATACACGATATCCTGCGACTTGACTTGGGTCTCGAGCTGGAGCGCGGCCTGGCCCAAGTGGAACATGTTGTCGCCGTGGATGTACGCGTGTTTTGTCTTGACGCAGGAGAACGCGAGGCGGAACGTCGCGGTCCACGGGTGGGACCACACGTACAGCATCCACCCGTAAATGCCCACGGCGTACTTTGAGAAATGGGCCAGCTCGTCCACGCGCTCGGCGAGGTCGGTGTCAACGTGTGGGAGTAAGTTTTCGGTCACGGGAGGAGACGCCAGGCCTCGGTCCGATCCTGAAGGGGAGCCTTTGGCTGAACTGGACACTGGCGACGGCACGGAGATCGGGATGGCAACGTAGTTGTCCAGCTGGTCCACAGCCGTCAATGGAGACGACTGGGTCTGGGACCCGCCATAGCCGGCGTCGATCGAGAGCCGCTGGCGCAGCTCGTGGATCGTCGCGACGCCCTCACCACCGGTTGAAAGAATGCCATCCCCTCCATTGCAGCGCAGCACTTCGTCCTGCTCTTCTTCGTGGGCCTGCACGGCCGCAAGCAAAATGAAGCCGGCGACAATGTCCGAGATGACGAGATCCGGGCTGCCATAGAAAAGCCTGGCGACGACGTTGGCGACCACGGACATGGAGTCGTGCTGCGTGCCAGCGCCGCCAAAGAGGTTGCACGTCGCGCACCGCACGCAGGCGCAGAGCGAGTTGCATCGCTTTTCCCACCGCTGCTGGTGGGGCACGTACACGTCCGAGTTTGGGATCGCTCGGTCGAGTTCTACAATAAAAAAATAAGTGAGTTGGATTATTCCACACAATGTGGCCGCCCCGGGCCCAGCGCGTCTCGGAAGTTGCAAAAGCCAACGTCGCCCAACGAGCGAGCAACGCGGAGTGAGGCTTCAACGTGGGAGATTTGCATACCGGCCAAGAGCGCCTGCCGTTCGGAGTCGGCTGAGACTACAGTAAAGTTAATACCATAGTGAGACGTCGTGCCGTCGGCGTGCTGGGAATGGTCGTGGTCGTGGACATGCGGCGGCGCGCCCGCGAGAATACAAAAGCCGAATGTGAACGTAAAGCTCACTTCCGCGACCATGGCGCCAGCGATCGCCTGTAGAGACATATAAAAATACAATTAGAATTAGGCGCCCGTGAAACGGGACTCTCGGGGAGAACGTACGAGCACAAAGTGGGCGTCAGGAAAGCAGAGCTCGACGTTGTACCAGAAGACGACACCGGCAATGCCGTACGCGAGCATGAGCACGGACCAGAGCACGTGGACCTGCAGCAGCCGCGGCATGAGCATGCGGCGCTCGTACTCGACGATCGTACCCTTGGCCGAGACGTGGACGATCATGAGGTAGACGCAGGCCATGAAGCCGTAGATCGGGATCGCCGCGAGCATGAACCAGAACGGAATGCCCTCTGTTGTGAAGCTCAAGCTCGAGCAGCGGCGGCCAAACGCGACGTAGCTCACGGCCAAGAGCACGAACGGGATCTGGTACACGATGAGCACAAACGCCGGGCAGTAGAGATCGTCGCTGCCCACGCGGCTGCGTCTGCCAAAGACCACGAGCGCCGGCATCACAGCGTGCAGGAAGTCGAGATCTTGCGACTACAAAGTGGCGACTGTGTACGGCCTGCTCGTCTTCTTCCCGTGGGCGCAGTCAATACCCGTCGAAGGAATGATGCCGTTCGGACCTGTTTGGGGATGAGTGTGTGAGTGTGGCGATCGTCCTTATGTTGCACGAAAGATGCTACAACATAGATAAGACCTCATGAGATAAGATGGGACAGGGAGTGAGGAGCCCAAAATAAAACGCTGGTCTGATTTGGGGTGTAAAGGATACGGTAGAGTCTCAGAAAAGTGACGTTTTTGTTGTTGCGATTTTCTTTCGAGTTTTCTGGAGAAGACAACACAGAAAATCCCTTGGTGATGGTGAAGGTGGACAACCTCACCAAAAAAGAAAGAAAGAAAAGAGATGGGAAACCCACGCCCCCCAACTGCAACCGGTCGACTAATTGGGACGATGGATAAGGTCGATGCAGCGGGGATTTCTTGTTCAAGATGGTAGGGGAGCCACCTGTTTTCTTGGGCTGAGGATCTTTGTGATTTGGATGCCATTCTCCAGGTGACGACAAGCCACCCCTCCTCATGATTTGCGACCGTGAGAGGATGAATCTGAGGCCGCATCCCTTGAGGGAGCGTTCGCGTGGATAAATTGGAGCTAGAGTAAGGAGACTCGTGACTCAGTTGACGTTGGTTGTGGACGGATCACGTTATACACATTGATTCACATACATGTAGTTCAGTATCTGTCGCTTTTCTCTCATTTGTATGCAGCCAGCTCAGCGACGAGTACAGTAATATTGTCTTGAGTCCGCCGGTCCAACGCATACTTAAGGATCGCGTCGGCGGCGCTCTGGGCGTCTGGGTGCTTGGCTGCCATCTTGGCGGCGGCACGGCTTGACATGACGTCCCACAGACCGTCCGTGGCCATAATGAGGTACCGGTCGTCGCTTGTAGTTGTGTAGGTCTTGATTTCCGGTTCGCTTGTGATAAATTTCTTGAGAGAGATGTCCCCGATGGACCTGGACATGGCGAGTGCGCCGTTCACTCGGGCACAATCCATGAACTTTGTCATCGGCCACATGATCTTGGCGAGCACAGGGGGCTGAGTCACATAGGCGCCCTTGGCCTCGAGGCGTTCGCGTTCGTCTTTGCGGTCGGGCTTTTGATCTAGGTGAGTCAAACAAAGCACCAACGTTAGCTCTGAATCCTTCAAGTTTATACTGGAGAAGCAACATCAACGTACCAGTCGACATGGCAATCGCTTTTCCATTCTTGGTCGCGATGATCGCGCGGGAGTCGCCGACGTTGCCGACGTAGACCACGCCATCTCGGATCACCGCCACGAGACACGTCGATCCGTCTTCCACGCCCATCTTCTGGGTCACACCGTTCGGCGCTTCCGCGAGAGTCAAGTGCGGGTTGCGCGACATCACCATTCGTTGCGTGTTCCTAGCGATCTCGCAGAACTCGTCATCTACCATTATCAAAGCGCACACGTTGTCAGCGACGGAGCCACAAAAAAAATCCTTGAGAACTGAACCAAAAACGTACCAAGCTTCTGAACGCCGATGGAAATTGCAGTCGCGATGTTGTGGGAGGGCGCCAAGTGCTCATCGATACGCGCAAAGACATGCTCGGCCGTGTACCGCGAGGCGCGGTCGCCGCCGTGCCCGTCGAACACGCCAAAGCAGCCTTCGAAGGGGCCCGAGTATCCATTAAGCGTCATGCGAGCAGGGAGCCGCCCGCCGACAAAGTATGCGTCCTAAGAACCACGCAGAGAATTCACATGTTCAGTCAGCACAGTTTTCTCAGTGACAATCCCACTCGCATGATCCCACATACCTCTTGGTTGTTCTTGCCACCGCGGTTCGTGGCGACACCCACGGGACACCGGTCATCGTCCGACGCGACCTCCGTGCGCGTGCGCGAGCGCTCCGCGTTCTTCTCGGGCACGCTGCGCTTGCATTCGTCCACGCTGCGTGGCGTGTCGATCCCGGGTACCGCCATATTACTGGTGGTGTTCGGGGGTCGCTTTTTACTTGTGTACTTGGTTGCTTTTTCTTGTTTGTGTGGAGACCACAACCGACTTTTCGTCAACGCTGCAAGGGTTGAAAGGGAATCTCGGCGGCGTTTTGTTGCTGCTGAAGTGCTGCGTTTTTTCTGACCGACATAAAAAAAATTCCCTTTATCGTAAAATGCGACAAGGTCTAAACAAGTCTTTTGGGGAACACCACCAACCAACCTTTTTAGCTTGCTTCCCCGTCTGCCGCGAGTGGGTTGGAGAGGAGGTCCTGTCTGTCGCCTTGTTGTGCGCACGAGGCAGTCAAATCGCGACTGCGTGTCCTTGAGCCGCCGTGTCTGGGAGACTTGCTTGGGACGGACCCCAATGTCGCCCAGCCTCAAGCCTGAAGTGTCCCACTCATTTTAATCCCGCAGGGAGATTTTTCGGCTGTTTTTCGAAATGGCTTTCATTTCGCAACTGCGCTGGGTGCGTTCTTCAATCGAGTGTGACCATCCACACTCGCATTTCGCAACTCTCGTGGATGTGCTCAGCTCTATCTATTTATAGCGGTACCTAGTTTTTAGAGGCCTAATATGACCATTATAGAATCTTTTTTCCAAGTTGATGTTGGTCAAAGATGCATATAGAATTCCTTTTGAGAGGATTTATGGTGCTTCAGCATCACCATACGATCACTCTCGAAAACGCTCACAGGCCGAAAACACAACGAATGAGGCAACCGGCTTCCTCACCTACCCGCTTGCATCAGAATCAGGAGTTCTCGGATTATTCTGCAACAAAATACAGTGCGTTCCGCGATCAGGAGCGGTGCTGATATACCGAAAAATAGGGTACATCGAGCTCGCAGCCCCTCACCAATACACGCGACTTCCTGTCAGTATCCTCATGAGATCACATAAACCTATGCAAGCTTTCCTCTGGGTCCAGAGATTGTTCTCTTGTTGCGGCGGATGAAGTCTGGTAACACTGTCCAGTCACTCCACCGTTACGTTTCATGCGGCTCTTCCACTACCAATGGAAACCAGATTGTGGCCAAACTGATCCCGATTTGGAGGATACGGGATCAGATACACGACGCTATCTTAGTACCTCATGGCATGACCTGACTATCTCGTGCAATACATGAGACCATCATTCCTACATCCCAACAGTGCTATCCGGCAAAGCAAGAATGGCTGAGGCGTTCGATGACCTCGCGTTCGCGCCGCCACTGAGCGCGCCGGTACGTGCTTTGCATGCTGATGCCGCCCCATTTATACTCTGTGGAACTGACTTTGGCTATATGTGGCACAGTCCCGCCCACTCGTTGGGGAGCTCTTTTGTAGGGACTGCGACGAAATTGCGACGCAGACGACACCAGGTGCACAAGTTGCGATGGAGCGCGTGCGAGAAGGACCCCATGTATGCTCATGAGGTTTGCTTCTTGTGCTTGAAAAACACAGACAGGAAGCGCTGCTTGATTTGCGGTTGTGAGCTGCAGGATCGCACCGCTGCAGCTGCCGCTGTCAGCCACCAGCACGTTCGTAAATCGCTCAAAACTTTCTAATGCTGCGTTTCTGGCCATCACGTTGTCTCACGGTTCGGTGGTTTTGTGCGAGCCACAGAATACTGAGGGGGTACTACCTGAACCTGAGAACGCGTCGGCGCATGACGTGGAGCGTCTCATGCAGTTGCTCATGGAGTCACTGGGCGAAGGCTTCGGTGGAGCCAATGATTCTCGTCGTCCCGCCGCTGACTCAGCAGGTACGTGAAACGCTCTATGACAAGTCGTCGCATGTTGAAGTTGTTTGGTACAGTATTGGAAGACTCATATAGAGATGGCGATCAGTTGCGAGACTTGGATCATTTATAGCGGATCAGGCATCGACCATCGAGGTGGCGATCGCCGTAAGCGGCATCGGGGGCGAGGTGAGACGGGGTGCTGCTGGCTTGGCGTGTTTGAAATCCGCGGCTGGCTCAACTTCCGATCTGATCCCATGATAACGTTATCATTGGCGTAGGTTGTTGCGATACCCGCCAACTTTGGTCCGTGCGAGTCCCTCCCACGTGCACACCTGTGTCTGGCTGATCCCCTGGACGGTTCCCAAGAGTTCAGCAATGCCAAGTCGATCCAGGGAAACATCGTCGTGATGGAGAGAGGCACGTGCACGTTTGCGCAAAAGATCCTCCGCGCGCAGGCGTCGGGGGCCATTGGTGTTATCATCGTCCAGACGTTTGACGTGTGGCCGTACACCATGACGGACTCCAAGGGGGAGAGTGCTAGTATCACGATTCCAGCATTCATGCTGAGCATGAAGCAGGGAAAACGGTCCGTACCTACTACATGTCGGTTATAAGGCCTCCGGTTGCTCATTTCGAGTACGGTATGCATTTACTAGGTTCTTGGCGTTCCTGCGGGACCACGAAGCGCAATCGACCGAACCGCCACCGTCTGCAGAGATCACCGTTCGAAAGAATGAACGTGAGTGCGTGATTTGTCAAGTCGAGATGTCGATCGGCGTCAAGCTCACTCGAATGCCATGTCAGGTATGCCTGCTTTGCTGTGCAAAGGTCTTGCTGTCCATTGATCGCTTGGTACTGTTTTTGCAGCACATGTTCCACACGGACTGCCTCCACCAATGGCTCAAGATTGGCAACTCTTGCCCAATTTGCCGCGTAGAAATTCCGTCGAAGAATGGATCTTCTTCCTCCACTTCTGCGCAGGATCTGCAGCGCACTGCCGCCTGGAGCACCTGGTTCTCATAAGATCAGTAAATTTGGCGGCTTCCCGTTTCTGATTGTGTAGCCATGGCAGTCTCACCTGTATTTGATACATCAATACAATTTCACCTTTTTATGGTACAAGGTACTACCTTATTTTGGAATCTGGTCGGACCTCCAGCCATTGGCCTCCAAACGCCATCAAGCGACACGTCCATTTTCCCTGCACGCCACACGCCACCACCATGGAGTTCTTCGCCTCACAGGCCACCACCGGACCGTCCTTCTGTCCACACTGCGGCACGATCCTCGACCACCCGGATACGAACAACATCGTGTGCTCGGCGTGCGAGTACCGATGCCAATACCAAAGTAAGCGCTTTTACGCCGCTGCAGCCACTGTTCGGAAGTGAAAGACTCACGGGGTCTTGCAATATGTAGACTTGCCGTCGCTCTCTGTGGTGACCAAGAGCGAAGTAAAGCCCGCGCCCAAGTGGCTCCAGTCGGACCAGTCCGTGAGTGAAGTCAAGGGCCCGGCGCGCGCGACCGTTGAGGAGACGTGTCCAAAGTGCGGGAACCCGCAGATGGACTACTACACGATGCAGCTGCGGTCGGCTGATGAAGGCCAGACCGTGTTCTACGAGTGCAAGAAGTGTGGCCACAAGTTCTCGGTCAACAATTAGAGTGACACGTTTTGCTTGTCCCTATCTGCTTGCTCTCGTCTTCTTTGATCCATGTCAGCATTCTTATTTTGGGTCTCAAATTGTCCATATCACTCTATCACTGGATATCGTATCCATTCGTTCACATTGCCTACTGTATTCGTCTTGGTCGTATTTACTGCATGGAGAAGCCCGTGATTTCCATATTGATCACGAGCGTCAGGTACGTCTCCATGTCTTCGCGGGTCTTGTACTGCGGCACGTCAATGCGGTTAAAGCATGTGTGGGCCTTGGGGTACAATCCTGTCGGTGGCACACCACACGCGACAACCTGGATTCCAAACCGTCGGACGCGGCCGTCGTTGCTGAGCAGCGCCTTGAAGCCCTCGACCGGCACGCGGGACGTGCCCGTGACAAACTGCAGCAGCCGCGCGCGCTCTTCCTGCGAGAACGACCGCACCGTCTCCCAGAACCACTCGACCACTTTCTTCTCCTGCTTGGTCGGGTGTTCAAAGTCTTGGTACTTCACGTCCGTGTGCCGCATCCAGTCGTCGACGTCAATGTTGGGCACGCCACAAATGAGCAGCTCGAGTTCCTGGTAGTCAAACACAGCGAGCAGCGTGCGCGGAATGACGTCGTAGATCCCTTGAAGGATGGCGCTGATTTGCTCGTGGACGCTGTCAAACATCTTGTACTTGATGAGCAAATCGAGGTACTCGTCCTTGTTGTCATCCGTGACGGGAATGTCCTTGCCACCGGGCTTGAGCTCGTCCGTGATGACGGCGCCGTGGGCGTCCAGTCGGTGGATTGAGAAATCCAGGCACAGGTTCTCGACATGGTCGTTTTCGCGGAGCCACTTGGCATTGCGGAAGAGTTCTTCGTCGAGAAACTCGAGATCCGAAAACGAAATGGGTACACCCAGCAAGTGCTTGAGCAATGGCAGCGAGAAATGGACTGTGAGCAACTGGCCTTCGAGGAGACACTTGGCGATGAGCCGCCCGATAAACTGGTACGATTTGAGGTGCTCGCGCTGGATCTGGCTCGAGTTGGGGTTGATCCAGTACCCGAGATTCTCGACATGGGTCGCCTGGAAGAGACCGTACGATTCGTCGAAGAGCTTTTCGCAGAGCAGCAAGACCCACTCGCGCATGAGGCCGCCGGCGTCGAGCCCGGGTTCTTCAATGAATTCAATGCGGAGCCGCTGCCGCAGGTCGGCCGCCGGCACGAGCATGAGCAGGTGCATCGACTCGTTGAGCACGGCTTCGCGACGAATCTTGAGCAGCAAATGGCCGTCTTCCCACGGCGTTGAGACCTTGTCGAGCTCTTGCAAGAACCACCGCACCTTGTGGCGGAACGGCTGCGCTGCGATAGCTTCGAAGTCGATCACGCTGGTCGCGCGCGGGAACTCTTCCGTGTCAATGGCCCTGGCATTGTGCATGACCGTCTCGGCGGGCACCCACTGGACGACGCCGTTGGCGTCCACGTGGCGCACGTACCCGACCGACTGCTGCGAGATGAACGCGCCATCTTCGCTGGTCGTGGTTGTGGCCGAGCCGATCAACGCGCTTTCGTCGCCCGTCGTGGTCGTGGTCGAGCCGATGAACGACGTCGGCGCTGAGCTGTCGTGGAGGCGGCGAATCGTCGGCGAGAAGCGGCCGGTCGAGGCGTGCATCGAAAGCTCGGTTTCGACACCGACACTTGGATCAACTGGCCGCTGGCTGCGGCTCCGCGGCTGGTTGGACAGAGCCGCCGGTTCGTAGAGGTACGCGTCGACGTCGTCCTCCGTGAGCGACAAGGACCGCCGGGGCGTGTCGTCGACGGACGTGTCGGCCGTCAAGACGCTGATCCGCGACGGCAGGCAGTCGTCCGTGCGCACCCAGCGGAACTGGCCGTCCTCGGTCTTTTCACGCTGCCAGAGGTTCCGCCTTCGCGCGCCGCGCTGGCGCTGGTTGAGGTTCATGGCGTTGAGGCGCCGCACGTGGAACGACCGCGTGCGCGCGGCCTGGAGTGTCTGCTCTTCGGACGAAGACGCAAACGACGCGACGTTCTTGCGGCTCTTCTTTTTGGCGCCGTCGGCTACACTAGACGACGGCGACGCGACGGCCTGCTGCGAGATGACTTGGGTTGTGCCGCACATGATGCACTCGCGCTTGGCCGGGTGGTTTTCGTGGTAGCACACGGAGCACTGCCACTCGACCTCGCCGGCCTCGATGAAGCTGTCGACGAGCGAGTGGCGCTGCATGTTGTTGTTCATGTTGTCGTGCTCGACAAAGCGCCTCACGCGCCGCTGGTGGCACCAGTAGATCGCGAAGCTGCCGGCGCCGACCACGAGGATCGAGCCCAGGAAAATGTAGAGGTAGAATGAAAAGCCCTCACGTGGAGGGTCGTAGTTGCTCGACCCGGACGGCGCCGGGGTGAGCGTGGTGTTGGTCGTGAGTCCCGAGTTGAGCGGCAGATTGTTGGGCGTGGCCAACGCCGAGAAGTTGGCGAGCTGCAGCCCCCGCTCGGCGGCCACGCGTAGTGAAGCCATTGAAGCACAATAGACAGGGAGTTTTCTTGGTGGGAATTTATTCTTCGCGAGGCGTGTTTCTTGGTGGGCAGGCAAGCGCGACGGTTGGCGAATCGTGCCGGGCACGCGTCAAGGTTGGCATCTGGATAGTGTAACTTACTGTAAGTTCTATGGGATTCCCACTGTAGCTTCTCGCACCTGCGCGAAAGGCTCTCTCTTCCACAAACAGGATTATTCTGTGGGTGCTTTGTGTCTGTGTTTCGTGAGACCGGCTGGCCTTCGTGGAAAAAATAACTGATCGGTAACCCTTGGTTTACGAACAATACAGATTGCCACAAAGTAATGAGAAGCGATTAATTTACCTCATTTAACGTGTTCACTGTTCATAAATACAGGTTGCGACATTGTCCGACCACTCGATACGTTATTTTAGCCAATCCAATGCTGCCTCTGAGAGGCAGCAGACTTCTCACGGCCCGTGGGTTACTGCAATCGGGTCGAAACCCGTTTGTAGTTTGATCCATTCTTGTTTCTCAACCCACCCATCAAGACCAGTGAAGTTGCCGTGGGTGAGAGAAGGAAGAGGGAACGGACCGACGCCAAGATGCCGCGCGACGACGCGTCCCCCGAGGGTCCTCCGCCGCCCCCGCCGCCCATGTCTCCCCCACATCCTATAGCGTCGCCTCCGCTTCCGCCGCCGCCGAATTCACCGCCTCTCCCGCCGTTGCCTTCGCGTTACAGCGCGAGCCCGCCGAGCGACAGCAGCGGAAGCGGCTCGTTCCCACCCCCGCCGCCCTTCCCGCCGATGCCGTCGCTCCCCATGCTGAGCCGACAGGCATCAGACTCTTCCAGTACGAAAAGCGCGAGGAGAAAGAAGCCATCGCAGAACCTGCTTCGCCGCCCGGGCGATCCGGCCATGGCAGCCAGTGGTGGTGACGGCACGAGCTCGAGTTTCTCGTCGCCGCTGCCGCCCTGTCCAGACGACCCACCAGCACCGCCGCCATCTTCGTGTACACCACCAAAGTATCAGCCACTGGATGAGCCGGAAGAAGGGACGACAGAAGGTGGCGACGAGTTTGACGACGACCGCGGATCGAGCAGTACCCAGCAAGACTTGCGCAGCAGTGTTGAGCTCGACGACGAAAGCGCCGATGCCGACACAGAAGATATGGACATGGACGTGCAGCAGCAAGACGACTATGGTGACGAAGGCGATGCCGAGGAGAAGATGCGACAGTTGTCGTCTCCACCGCCGCCGCCGCCGTCGCCGCCGTTGACAATCGATAATGATGGTGCTGCCGCTCCGCCACCACCGCCACCGTCGCCACCGCCGTTGTCTCCCCTAGGAGACAAACCAGTGTCTTCATCACTAACAACAGATGAAGACTATTCGCAGACAAGCAAAGACAGCCAAGAGAGCCGATTGTCCGTGTCGACCACGAGTGCGTCTTCGTCCTCCGTCGCGGCGATGCGAGCCGCTGCCAGCAACCGTGAGATCATGGCGCTCGATTTTCCCAGAGACCCCCCGGCGGAGCAGCCGCGGTTCTACATTGGTGATATCGAGAGCTACACGATCATTGACAAGGTTGGGTCCGGCACGTATGGGTACGTTGGCCCGGATCTAGTTTTGTGCTGAGAAAGCATGAGATAAAGGATATTGACGATCGGTATTCTCGCGACCACCTCGTCGGTGAAGTGAGGTTTTCAAGTGCCAACACAAAGAGACGAAAGATATCGTGGCACTGAAGAAGCTTCGCTCAGACGTAGAGAAGAATGGGGTACGTGAAGCACACGTAGTTGTGTTTTGAAGCATTGAACTGACGCGCCCTGGATATCTCTGCGCAGTTTCCGGTGACCTCTATCCGAGAGATGAAGATTCTGAAGCAACTGAAACACCCCAACGTCGTTGCGCTCAAAGAGCTGGTCTCGACGAGTGGTATGGCATGCTGTCTTGCAAGGGCTCTCGCGATGTTCTTGCATAATTTTTCAACCCGTTACTCGAATTATAGCACCAACAAAGGAAGGGAAGCGACCGCCACTCTATTTTGCGTTCGAATACGTCGAGCATGATCTGTGTGGGCTGCTCAACCACCCACGCGTCAAGTTCAGCAGAACGCAGATTCAGTGTTACATGCGGCAACTGCTGTGTGGGCTTGCTTTCATGCATCGCAACAAGATTGTACACCGAGATATCAAGGCATCCAATTTGCTGCTCAACAACCAAGGGATGCTGAAGATTGCAGACTTTGGCCTGTCTCGCTTCTGGAACGATGTTGCAGCAAAGGCTGGACGCTACACAAACAAGGTCGTGACGCTCTGGTATCGATCGCCAGAGCTGCTGCTGGGATCAACATCGTACGACTGCTCCGTGGACGTGTGGTCTGCCGGATGCATTTTTGCCGAGCTGCTTATGGGCCGACCGCTTCTGCAAGGTAAGGCGGAAGTCGATCAGCTCCAGTTGGTGTTTGGCCTGGTCGGCTTGCCAACGGAGGAAAACTGGCCCGACTTCAAGAAGCTTCCTGGCGCGAAGGACATTGTTCTCGAGGAAAAGTATATCTGTCCGCTGCGAGAGCGATTCAAAAAGTACGTGCCAACTCGTGGTGGTTGGGAGAGGTGTTGGAACCTCACCATCATTTCGTCTTCTTCTGTGGTAGCTTTCCGCCCCTGGCTGTCGACTTGTTGGAGAAACTGCTTACCCTTGATCCAGCCAAGCGTCTCACGGCTGCGGAAGCCATGGATCATGACTACTTTTGGCGTGTCGTGACGTGCAAACCACGAGAGTATGTGGTGCTTTCTTGCCGGCGATGTCGATATCATTTGCTTATGCTAACGCTTTCGATGCTCGCTTTTACAGCTTGCCAAAGTTTGGGGTTTCTTCGTCGCATGAATATCAGTCGAAGAAGCGCCACCATGAAGAAGTTGCGGCAGCAGCCGCTGCTTCATCCCAAGGAGGCGATTCGAGCCGAAACATTCGACCCCGTAACTATCGCGGTGCTCCTGAGGGCCATCCCCGATCTTCTCATCACTACGCGGACAAGAGCAGCCTTCGAGGACGGCACCACCACCGCAGCAATCGAGACGGCGGTGGTGACCACTACGTGGATCGTGACCGTGACCCACGCGACCGATCGCGATCGCGAGAACGCCACCGCGAGCGGGAACGGTCCCGAGAACGAGGAGAAGATCGTTCCCACCATCGCGGGCGGCACGCATAATTGCACTAGTCGGCCTTTCTACCAGAATTGTAAATACGAAAAGAGACGCAGTGGAATTGGTAAAGATACCATAGTCATTCTCTCGAGGGTGACTCGGACTGTGACACGTGCCAGTTCAGGCCCGTCAACATGCGTCGCCAAGTGCTGTTGCTTGTGGCGCTGCTCGGCGCGTGCGCGACGCTCCCCCACGCGCTCTTCTTCCACGTTCTGGATGATGTATGCACAGTAGGCTAGTAGCTCCCCATCTCATGATAAGGAGCTCTTACTGAGTGTTTTTACAGGCCCACCGCTGCTTCCTCGCGGACGTACCGGCCGGCACGACATTCCACGCCGAGTACGAATCCCCCGACACAAGCGCCACAATGGTACGTCGGCATTTAGAAACTAATTCCTATGGGCGTAGGAGGAGAGAGTAATGTGGGAGTGGTACCTGTGATAGAAAACCGCGATCGCTGTGTACGCGCCGAATCCAACACCGGGCAGCACCAACGTGCTCGCGAAGCGCGAGATCACGAACGCCAAGGTACGTTTTGACCCACTGCAACCGTGAAAGACTATGGAGTTTCTCTGAGGAATGTTTGCACTTGTATCGGTAGGGCGCCATGGGGTTCACCACAAAAGAACACGGCGACCACTGGGTCTGCGTGAGCCTCGACTCGACCGAGTTTGCGATCCCCAAGGGCTCCAAAATGGTGCGCGGTAACTGTCGAGTCGTGACCCAGCTCATGTAATGACTAACCCTTTCGTCATGTGAAATGCTATAGCGATTTACGCTCAGGATTGCGATGGGGCCGAGCTCGCAGGAGTACAAGGACCTGGCAAAGAAGACCCACATGGACGATCTCCAGCTCGAGATCCTCAAGCTGCGGGATCGTGTGAAGGCCATCCAGCGCAACCAAGACTATGCCAAGGTGAGCTCGTGCATAGCGAGGAGATCGGGTCTGGCGAAGGTGGCTTTCTCACCTCTGGTGTATTCTTCTAGGCCAAGAGTCTGCTGTTTCAGTCGCGCATCGAAAGCAACAACACTAAGGCCATGTGGGTCTCTGTCGTGCAGATCGTCATTCTCTTGGCCACGGGCTTTTTCCAGGCGCAGCATTTGCGCAAGTACTTTCACAAGAAGAAACTCGTCTAGAAGAGCGTGCTTGTGGGCGAGGAGAGGCTCCAGTTTTTTTTTCTTCTTGGCGTTGCAATTCAGACTCAATAGACACGGTCGTGAGACCTTCACGCGAATGAACCACTGGTGTCCACTATATTTGTCCAGCTTAGTTGATGCCGCCACTGGCACCAGCAGCGTCTCCCTCTCGCTCTTTCTGGAGCGCGAGCTGCATGGCGTTGTGGATCATGCGGCAGTCGTTTGTGTATGGAATCGAGTAGTCCACAAACGAACCTACGACCCCCAAATGCACAGAGATCAGTCTCCACTTCGATTCCATTAGCAGAAGCCTTTTTTACGCCGTACCTAACACGCCCAGAATAGCGAACGGCTTGTACGACTTGCGCTGTATGCTGATGGGGATGCCAATCAGCACGCCCGCCACGCAACACTTCGCCCACAAAAACACGCATGAGCGTCAGAAAGAGGATCAACGCGCGAGGCCCCGCATATCCCCCATCGTGGGTGGCACGCACCAGTATTTGGCGGTTGATCATGCAGGACGTGAGCATCTTCTGCAGCTCCACCGAGTCCTCGTGGCCCTTGGGCGTGTCCTCGGCGTCCAGCCGCTTGATGAACATAATCGTCAATTTTGCGGACTGGGATAAACCAACGAAGTCAATGTCACTATAAGGCGCACATCCTGTGAGATATCGCTTTAGTGACAGCAACATAAGGTCAACAAACCATTGTTAATGTCGATATTCTCCTCGCCTGTAGCTTCACACGTCAGTGACTGCAGCGTACTCTGCTCGGGGCGTCGCTCGCGCCCGCGCTGGCGAGGTGTCGTTGACCCACGTCGGCGGAAATGAGCCGCTCAGACTCATGCTGCGAGACCAGTCCACCCGCCAGAGCAGGATATCATCCGATACAGATCTGCTCGTTGCGTGAAGCTTAGCGATCTCGAGGTCTGACTGAAACACTGGCGCGTGATCCCGATGATCAACGTCATTGCGACGCCGAATACCCTTGACGGCGTTTGTGAATAGAACGAGGTGGCGAGCAAACCACAGCACCAGCACGATCGTGTTGAGCGCGATGAACGTGTTCGCAAATGCCACGCGGCGCGTGCGCGACATGATTGCACCCCTCACGAAGGCAAAGCTCAGCGAAAAGTTGGTAATGACCACGGCGGAGACAGCGACCGCGGCGTTCCGTAGCGTGGTGTTCGTGAAGGGCTTCACCCACACGATGGCAAGAATATAGAGGCAGTGAACGCTGATCAAGATGCTGAGCAAGAGCCTGTTGGAGTTTAGCACGCCGATGCTCAGCCCGGCCACGAGCTGGAGAAAGATGCTGAGCACAAAAAACAGCCGGGCCGAGTGCCGTGAACCCAAGTAGAACGCACCAAAGATGGCAATATGCTTGTAGTCGCGCAGCTCGTGCTCGGTCTTCCGAAGCACAGCTCGCGTCAACAGCGCCAGCATGAACACACAGCCGACAGTGATTGTCAGAATCGCCAATGCCAACAAACTTGGGCTGAACAAACCCGAGCAGATTTCCATCGTGATCTCGAACGATGCCATGATACTCAGCGGATACACACTGAAGAACCATACGAGTCCACACAATCCGAGAAGCCGATACGCGATTGTGGATGCACGGTTCCCTGAGCTCGTTGTGCGAAATCGATACGCAATGACGGCGGTGATGCCGATGCCGATCAGCAAAGCCGCTATCGTGATGGCAAAACCCATGACCGTGAGCCGCAAGAGCGTGGTCTCTTTCAAGCCAATACGATCCGCAAAGCCGACTAGCCCATCGAGTATCAGCACACTGTCGAGGCGCCGTCGCTGGGTGGACTGAGACGACTGCGGTGTGTGCGGGATGAGAAATCTGGTCCACGCAAACGCGTCGGTAAAATCCCACAGAAAGTAAGGGCTTCGCAATAGCGTGAGTTCCGATACCGACGTCATCTGCTGCAAGTAGATCGCATAGACGCAGAACTCCCACGTGTTTGGAGACCATGCCAGCGATGGCCATCGGAGCGTCGAATCGAGGCTCACGAAATGAAGAGCCAACAGCAGCACAACAGACGTCGCACTGACAGTCGAGGCAATGTAGCGGACAGGGCGATGAAAGTTTGTCCCTACATCCACGTACGGTGTGCCGGCAACGCTCGCGGTCCCACGGTTTCTGCCACCGATGATCAGAGGCTGGTTGTGCACACTGTTGGCCTCTGAGTGGTTGCCCGTCATACTCTTCCAGGGGGCGTCAATAGGAGTCTTGCCGCGCACGTACTTCTCTGAGTGAACGGTCTGTTCCCAGTCACCCACGTTGTCTTGCGGCTCCGTCTGTACAGTGACGTTATCTTCTTTGTCCTTCTTGTCAAACGCTGCTTTAATCCTTGAGCTGGTCGGTGCATTGGTTTTGAGGACAATCAGTGCAACGGTCAATGGAGGTGCCGACGTTCTCAGTGAGTTAAGGGGTGTTGATGGTGAAAGCAGCTCTTCCGTTGACCCTTGAGTGTATCCTTCCGGATCGAGCGGCCTTGGCGTGGATGCTGCAGAGGTTTCAACATCAGACAGAGATGGGGACCGAGTTAAATGCGGTGCAGTCGTCTCCACTGACGGTGTAGCCATCTCCACTGGCGGTTCAGTCGTGTTCACGGGCGGTTGAGTCGTGATCACGGGCGGTTCAGTCATGTCTGCTGGTGGTGCTGTCGTATTTACGGGTGGTACAGTCGTCTCCACTGGCAGTTCAGTCGTCACCAGTGGCGCAGTTGTGTCCGCTGGTGGTGTTGTCGTGCTAACGGGAGGTGCAGTCGTCTCCGCTGGCGGTGCCGGTGTTTCAACTGGAGATACGGTTGTCTCCCTTGGCTGTGAGGCGGTGGAAGTAGGATTCAGGCCTAATGGCGGTGGTGCTCCGAGGGCTGACACAGTATCAGACGAAGGCTCTCCTCGTAGCGCTCGCTCGAACCTCATCGATGAGGAGATTCCGTGGGCAGCGTGGATAATGATCGCGAGGATCGTGAATAGCAAAGCTACACGTAGATACCATCGCGCACACCCTCTCTGCATGGTCAATGTGTTGCCCCAAGAAGCACACCGGCGGCGCCGACCGTAGCGGCAAATGAAGGGCGTTCGTCGTCGTGTTGCTGTGGCAGTGGTTGAGCTGCTTCTTCTCACAGTCGCTTCGTAGACTAGCTATGATGGAGGGGGATATAATGAGAGTCTGTTACTTGCTTCATCGATTACATCGATTTCAGTACAATCCATGGAAGAGCAAGGACCGCACGTGAACAGTCGTTCGATCAGATCAACTTACTTGAAGAGGCGCAGTTCTGAGTATACGTAGGTGCTGACTCCTTCATTGAAGCGTTTCTTAGCAGATAGTCAGCCCTCAATGAGAATATACTCGAAACATACAGCAACATCATGAACGCACCGAGAGAATTGTGGTAAATCGAAGACTTGGCCTTGAAGTCTGCACTGCGACTGGCGTGTATCTGTACGTGCTCGTTGTCTTTACTTCCCTCTGGCCATCAACAAAACGACGTTGGATCGGTTTGAGATAACGCTCTGCGCGTCTTGGCAGGCTTGCGAGTGAACTCAGCTTCAACAGCTACATGAGCACTGAATCATCACGAATGGGATCGATTCACGAAGCTGTTTCGCAGCGACAAGCACATCGTTGTCAACGACGATAGTGTTTGCTGTCGGAAGATGAATCGCGCTGTGAGATCTGCTAGCGCGCGGTTGGGGAATACGCTCTCGGTTTCTTCGCGCTGGCTAAACGAGCACTCTTTGCAGGCGATACTGGATGGAGTAAGAGTGTCTCCCATGCCCTCCATACAGCTCGCGCAGTACGTGTGGCCGCAAGGCGTAAGCGTTATGGGACTTACAAAGAGCCTCATGCACTGCAAACATGTGAAGGTGCTCTCGGATGCAATCTCGGCTTCCACCAGCGAGCTGACTGTCTGTTCAAGCGACTCTTGAGTACGTCGAAGCATATCGATGACGCTTGGGTCCAGCACTCGGCTTTGAAGCTCAACGAGCTCCATCGTACGTGCCTGAAGATCCGCCCGATCTCGCTCTTGCTGTCGAACAAACTCCTCAAGACGATTTCCGAGCTCGGTGTTTTCGTTCTGAAGAAGCTTCACCTGACTTTGAAATGCTTCCGTCTTGTACTTCTTTGTGATGAGTTTGTTGTACTCCCTCTCGATGTTGTCGAACGTTTCATGAAGCTCAGCGTACTCATTGCGCAATCGCTCAATATCTGCTGCAACTCTCGCACGCTCTTCCACCTCAGCGGTTGATGGTCGGGCCTCCATTTGGATTATGGCTTGTTCAACTGGACGAGCGTCTAGAGTTGCAATGTCGGTCCGGAGTTCATCGATCTGTTGTCTGCTCTCGGCTTCTTCACGTTCCAATTCGCAAATACGTTGAAGAAGCCCAGTGCGTTCCCTTCCCCACTCATTCTGAAGCTCTTGGATTTTAGCTTCAAGCCGATCCTTCTCTTCGTTAACAAGAGCAAGCGCTTCATGCGTTGCTGCTTTTTGCCGAGCAAGCTGAAGGGCCTTGACAGTGTCATCTTGCGAGAGCTGGGCTTGTCTCAGGGTGCTAATCTCGGTCTGTAGCTTCGCATTCGCTTCGGAGACAGCATCGATCTCGCCTTGCAGCTTGATCGTCAATCCCATCAATTGCTCGACCTCTCGTTCTCGCTGATGAAAAGCCGATAACTTCTCTTCCAGAGACGATTTATTGTCGAGATCCTCTTGCAGCCGAGCAACTTTCAGTGCCAACTCTTTCTTTTCGCTTTGAAGGGCTTCGTTATCCTGATTGGTGCTGTCAGTACCTAAACGGCAACATACCAAGCAGCTCGACTATACCCAGCTTACCAGTAACAGTCGATTCGTCATTTGTTCTTGATCGTGCATTCTTTCCTCAGCTTTCGTCGCACTCTCCTGAAGCGAGAGCATCTGGCCGACAAAATTGTGCTTCTCCGTTTCAAATCTCCGTATCTGGTCGTGAAGTGCCTCGAGATCATCTTCCGCGCGAAATTTCTGCTGCAGTTGATGCTGGAAATCCATGATCTTTGCCATCAAAGCTTCTTTCTCCTTGCTCATTATGAGTTTGAGTCGTCCGTGGTCATCGCGTAACATCTTTTCCCTCACTTTGGTTGCCTCGAGCTCGATTTGGCTGCGGTCGAACTTTTTCATGAGCGTTCCCATTTGATGTTCATTTTGCTGTTCACAGAGAAAGCCTCGTCAATGATCACGGAGTGACAACAGGAATCAAGCACAACACGGCACGAACGTTGAGCTTTTGCAGGCTTGTGCGAAGGCCGATGATCAAGGAAGACTGCGACGTCACCGTGCTACTCAAGCTGTCATTTTGGGTTCCGAGCCGCACGTTCTCCTGCCGTAGATTTTCGATCACTGCATCAGCATCCTTTTCTGTTTTCTCGAGCTGCTCGATTTTACGCAAGAGACGCCTGTTATTCTCCATGAGGTCCTTGCATCGATTTTCAAGCGACAGAATCTGCACGAACAAATCCCGTTGTTAGCCTTATCTATTGTACAAAGAAACACAATTATAGGCAAATCCACCTTTCGCTGATACGTGATCTCCAGCTGTGCCTGTTGTTGCAGTGTGGCAGCGGCCGCAGCTGCTGCTGCTGCCGATTGAATCTCCGGCAAGTACACCGCGTATTCGCCATTACCATTCTTGTGATTTCTCCGCACGGCAGCCACTTTTTCATTTTTAGTCTTCTCCTCCTCGTACAACTCTGCGCCACAGAGACTCGTCAGCCAGGTGCCTCAGCATTATACCACTCTTGAGTTGGTTGGTTACCTTTCATTTGCATCAGTTCTCCCGTCAGTGCTTGGATTTGCTTCTTGAGGTGCTCGCTCATGGCTTTTTCGCGTTGGTTTGAAGCCGTGAGTCCATGCACGTTGAGCTGGAGAGACGTCGCAAGCGCCGTCGCTTCGCTTTGGTCGTGTCGTGACGGCTGCTGCAGCGGCGCCCGGTGCAGAGGCCCTTGCTCTCCATCGGTGTGGTTCTTTGTTGAGCACGTGTCCTCCGTCTTTTTGTCCTTGGTGATGGTCTCCACCGCTCGCGGTTCGCCACTCACAGTTGCCGCGGCCGCAAGCACGGCGTTCACATCTCTCTGGGAAGAAGAAAACGGCGCCGACGACCGCCGAGCTCGGACAAAGTTCATACCCGGAGGGCGACTAGGCGGCGGCGCTGCCTGCTGCATGATACACGCGGCGCTTTCGATCCCACACAAGAACGCACCAACGCCCCGGATGTGCGCGCTGTTTTTAGACTTGCGCGTGGTCGCCCAACCCTGCAACTGAATGCAAAGGTGTCGTAGGGATCCCGTTCACTTTAACATACAATATTGTCGCTGCATGTCTGCGGGTTGTACATATCATGGAGGAAGAGAGACCGCACATTTCCGCAGGCATCCCGTCGTTTCCCTTTGCTTTTGCTCTTCTTCCACTTCAACCCCGCGACAGAAACCTTTGAGAACCATTCTCTCGTCTATACCGATCAGTAAACTGATTTTTGGCGTCGACTGAATTCTCTACTTTGTATCGAATCATAGAAGTTTTTTGGGGAAACCAGAGTGATGGTCCCATGATCATCTCCTCCCCTCTCGCGGTCGTGGGACATATTCACAGCACGCGAGAAGCCCCATTCGCCAAGATGCCTCCGGCCTCTGTACTCGTGACGACGTCGACGGCGCTCGTGGTTGCCAATGGCGATCCGCCGGCGCCCCCGGAGGAAGAGGAGATGGATTTGCCGCTGGACCTGTCGCAGCTGCCGATGATTCCGATGCAAAAGACGCTACTGCTCGTCAACAACTTTGTCGCCAACACGACGCGGTTCCTCAACCATTTTGCGCACGAATGCGAAGAGCGCATTGCGCGCGTCTCGACCAACCTCACGCGCGTCGAGATCATGCTCGCGATCCTCGAGGCCAAGCTCGACAGCATCCCGGACCTCACGGTCAGCGAGAGCGACATTGCCGCGGTCGACGGCGACGCGTCGCCCGCGACTGCCACGCCCGGGATCCAGATCGACATGGACGAGCTGCCGTCCGCAGAACCCGAGAACGGCTTTGTACCGCCACCGCCGCCTCCGCCACCTTCGGCGGGTGAAATTGCGTTTGATGGAGGAGCTCCTCCTCCGCCGCCGCCACCGCCGCCGCCTGGAATGGAAGGGGCACTAGTGATGGCTCCGCCAAACAGTCTCGGTGCGCCACCAGGCGACCCAGCGAGCGCGGCGCCAGCCTTCATGAAGTTCAAGGATGACCCGCTTTACGCAAAGTGCGCTGCCCCTGCTGCTTGATTGTTCGAGGCGTACCTAGCTGAGCCTTTTGTGTGTTTATGTGTGAACAGGTATTTCACGATGCAAAGACTCGGGATGCCGGACGGTGCCATCATACAAAAGATGCTAATGGATGGCGTGGATACAAGTGTATGGGGGTGAGTGAGGGAAACTAGATGGTTGTACAAGCCGCGCTGCTGACCTTTGCATCTATCACTCTGTGAAGCATGGATCCAGAAGGGCCGACACCTTCCGGAGCTGCACCGCCAACAGCAGCGATGCCCAACGAGCTCCCTCTTCCCATAGCTGCAGCACCAGGAGCACTTCCACCGCCACCCCCTCCTCCTCCACTACCGCCATTTTCACCAACAGTAAGAAGAGTTCAAGTTTTATCCTCTCAAGGACAAGTTTCTCTGACACTTGATTTCGTTGGACGTAGTCTTCGACAAGCTCACTTGGTCATGCCGAGTCGCTCTTCGGCGATGGCCCGCCACCGCCGCCACCGCCGCCGCCAATGAACCCGCCCTTACCTCCTCAGTCGGACGACGATGACAGCTCCAGCGACGAGGATGACTTACACGGTGCACACGGGTCTACTGGAGGTGTTCTCAAGCTGAAAGACGATCCGGCTTTCGCGAAGTACGTCATCGATGTCTGCCTACTCGTGTTTGATTTCTGATCTCAACTCTATTTTTCACTCGATAGATACTTCAACATGCAAAAAATGGGACTTCCGGAGGGAGCAATCCGACAGAAGTTGCTGTTAGATGGCGTGACAGCGGACATTTTAAGGTTTGTGATCCTCAGCCATTTCTCTACGCCTGTACATCCACTGATAACCATTGTATGCAACTATGAACGACAGCATGGACCCTAATGGGCCATCTCCAAACGCAGGGGGCGCGACAGCTCCTCCTCCACCACCTTCTGGGCTGCCACCACCGCCACCGTCTGGAGTCCCACCTCCCCCTCCCGGGACTCGCCCGGGTCTTCCTCCACCACCCGTCCGTCGATACGATTCAGATTCGGATTCGGATTTTTGATGATGAGCATGTGCATACAAAGCAGACGATGACTTTTGTTGATGAAATTTTCTCAGGACAGACTAAGTACACTCTCTGTGATAATGCTACTGTGATGCAGATGAAGCTCGTCATAGGATCGCGCTGTTGAGCTCTCACAGGTGCGTGTTGTGGCGGCAAGCCTATATTCACTTGGTTAATTTGACTTTGACCAATTTTTTCTGGGTTAATGAATTTAGAGTGTCTTTTATGCGCACAACTTCCCCTTTCTATCTCTGGCGACGACTGCAACGCTCAAACAATTATCGCCCCGCAAACAGCGCTATTTTAGTCGATCGATATGTGGTCTGCCGCTCAGCTTCTGTGCTCGAAGTTCTCGTGCTTGGCAGTGACAAGCACACCTCTGCCAGTGAACAAACTCAACGTCAACGGCTGGCCGCGTTGTTCGCGTGTCAGTGGTGAGGGCAGAGCTCAGTATGTACACTGAGGCTAAGTACGCCTGATCGACCAGCATTTTCTGAACGGAGTCTTATGGGCGGCCTCGGCGGCGAGAATGCGTCAGCAGGAGGAGACATTCGCGCGCGCTCTCGTAGTTCGAGTTTAGCTCCGCTTCAAGAACATGGAGAGTCCACTCCCTTTCACGGAGTTGGTCGACGATCACTTGCATCGGAGAGAGTACCCGTGGTAGGACCTGGCGTGAACCACATTTTGGACCAGGACGGCGACAACCTCATCCACACTGTCGAGCAATTGGACACGTTCATCAACGCCCACGCTTCTGTGATTGCCGAACGGGTTCGCTCGTCACAAGAAACCGACAAATCCGCGCTGGATGGCATCAAGTCACTGTTTCGGTCGGCTTCGCAGACAGCTACACCAGATTATGACGAGCTGTTCTCCAACAAAGTGCGACCATTTTTGAGAGCCGACTCCGTTCCGACCATACAAAGCACGAATGGTGACGTCACGACGGATTCCCTGGTCTCAAGCGAAGAGCAGCCCGGAGCCACACCGAGTCAACCAGCCCGCAGAAACGCAGCGTTGTTGTCCCCATTTTCCGGAAAACGACAAGTCGTTCCGCACAATGGTGAGCGGAGACGGTCCGCCGGAGCAGTGATCGACAGTGGGCGCACCAACTCTATGTTCGCTCAGTCGAAGCGCCAGGCTGAAACGGCATCTTCAGCACTCCCTAGTCACCCGTCGACCCCCCGCAAAATGTCCAGAAGCGACGGGTCAAGCTCGAGCGTGAGGAGGGGAAGTCTCCATAGCCTCACCGAAGGAGTGCAAAACCTTGCCCGCTCTGCATCCAGGCTCCTCGAGAAGATGCAGATTGAATCACTCGACGAGCGTCGGCAAGCCAAAGTTGCCGAGCTGATGGAAAAGGATGTCATGGTGCTCAACGAAAACCAGCTTGCGAAAATGCAGCAACGAAGTGCACACCCATTCACAATATCGGTCAACTCTGTCTTCCGGCGCTGGTGGGACGTTCTCATCGCCATCTGCACCGCGTACATGATCATTGCAACGCCCATCAAGGTGGGGTTCAACGTGAACCCGCGCGGTTTTGCCTTCTTCGTGGATGTCGTCCTTGATGTACTCTACCTTGGGGAGATCCCGCTCAACATGTTTACCAGCTACATTGACGAAACCACCGGCGAAGAAGTAAAGCCACTCACGAAGATTCGACACAATTATCTCTACGGCTACTTTATCATGGACGCACTGAGTAGCTTCCCGTCTTCGTTTGTGAGCCACAACAGTGCAGTGCTGGCGTTGGCCAAGACGCTCAAGATTACACGCATCTACAAGCTCTCGAAATCCAATCTGTTCAAGGCAATCTCGTCCCGAGTAAACCGATCGATGAATCCGTCGCTGCTACGCATGCTCGAGCTCACGCTCATTTTCTGCCTCTCGCAGCACTTCATCGCGTGTACATACTACTACATCTGCTTGAATCAGCGGGCGCTCACGAGCTGGCAGATCCCTGAGGAGGTGAAAGATGGTCGGCTTATTGACCAGTACGTCCATGCACTATACTTTGCGATCATGGTCACGACGGCAAACGACGTGAACCCGACGACAACCACGGAGAAGTTCTTCACGTCGGTCATGCTGTTCGTGGGCATCGTGATCAACGCAAGTATCATCGGTAGCGCCGCGAATTTGCTTGCAAATTTGGACAAGGCCGAGATTGCTCGCAAGAACCAAATCGACGACATCAACGACTACATGCGGTTCAAAAAAGTGCCGCTCACGCTGCAAGACAAGATTCGACGGTTTTACGAGTATGCACTCAGTAGCCGTATCACCGATCCGACCGATACACTGTTTGCCGACCTGCCGGACCGACTCAAGCTCTCGCTACGGCTCAACTTGCACGACGATTTCATTCGGAAAGTCCCGCTTTTTCGCGTCTGTTCCAACGCCGGCGTCATCGCCATCATTCAGTGTCTTCGGCCCGTGGTGGCGATGCCACAGGAAGTAATCATTTCTCAAGGCGAACTGGTACGCGCATCCAAAATGGCTGTGGCTGTGGTTTTCGATGCAAAAGGCTAATTCAAACCGTTGGTGGTATAGGCAACCGAGTTTTACTTCATCAAGAACGGTCGCGTCTCGCTCTGTGTGCGACTGCCTGGGCAAGAAATTCCGCTTGGGAACCTCGGCGAAGGCTCGTTCTTTGGTGAGTCATCTCTGCTCACTGGCCAGTCACAGCAAGCCGAAGTCAAGTCCGAGTCGATTTCGGAGCTGGCGTATCTTACCAAGGATGACTTTATGGCGATTATCGACAAGTTTCCTACCTTCTACCTCGCGGTGCGGCGCATCAGCGACAACCGCATGCAGACTGCCAACAACGTGCAGCGCATGACCAAGATGCAGCGCCGTCAGAGCAATCCGCATGTGCCCGTGATGCAGCGCAAACTGAAAATGAAGCGAGTAGCCGACACCGTGCTTCAAAACCGTCGAGTTCGCGCGTCCTTGGCGACGGCCGGACAGTTGCTCACAGAAAGTCGTCGGTCGATCGTTGGAGCCGCGCCCCTCATCCGCGTAGGCTCGCATGTTGAGAATCGATTGTCGCAGCGGTTTTCCAGCTCGCGACGGATATCGGCAAGTGGGATGTTCAGTGCGAACTACATCGAGAGGATATCTCTCGGCCAGGCACGGCACCTGTCGACGCTCCGGTCATTGGATGGACTCCAGATTGAGAGCTCGCCGGACGATCCATTGTGGAATTAGAACACCAATTTCCGGGAGTATCATCAGGGTAATGCCACAATCTGACCAACCAATTCGAAGACCGACTCGGTCAGTCGGCTCATCTCAACTATGAGGATTATCTACGTCTACGGATGTGTTGAGCTCAGGATTCTTCCGTCGCTGTCTGCTTCTGTCGCTGCCACGGTGCCACGTCCAGGGACATCAACGTCACCCCGCAAAGACACGATCAAGTCATGCCAGTGCGATGTGGCGTGCATGAACGACACTGGCAATTTACGGTCTCATCCTGCTCATCTCTGCCGCGTGAACAAGGCAGTCATCTCGTGCATTGCCATTGCCTTCCCATCACACGTCGCAGAATGTACCCATCCAATATGCACGAAGCCCATCCACACCGCCGTCTGGATTGCTTCCCACTGCAGACCATCTCGTGCTGGTCGCATCGACCTCCACAACTCATCAATACGTGATTCTACGACCCTGTGTAAAAATAAAAGATCGGTCGTTGCCTCTGTGTCGCCTGAAACGGTCGACGCCATTCCCCACTCCCAGTGATTCTGTACGTCCACGCTCCCGTGCAGAGGTACGTGCTCCTGGAAGCAGATCCTGAGTCACCCACGCGGTTCTGCCTGTCCCTCTCGATGCTGCCATGACGCTGTCGCCGTCTCGCTCGTCGGCACGCCACCGCACTGTGCACGGCAGTGCGTTAGCGCAGATCACCAGCGCCGTCATCAGCACACTCCACATCCACAACATCGGGTCACGCACACACCAGCACAAGGCTGCCAAAGTGTACGCCGACAGTCAGTCGTTGCCATCGCGGCGATCACTGTACCGCACCGCTGGCCGCAACGGCGACCATGACTTCGGCGTCGACGCGTACAGCGGGGATCCACTGTGGGCCACGAAGATCTCGGTGCACGAACGCAGCGGTGGCCGAGCTTCGGGCGCTGTTGCGATTGACCACCTCGCGAGCACTGCCACGATGGATTCCACAGCACTGCCGGGGCTCGCCCGCCGCCCAACCATGCTGGGCTCGACGCCCAGCGACTCGCTCTCGGGTAGTCTTCGCAACCTCAAGGCCAAGCTGTTCGGAGACGCAACAGTGGAACACGACGTGACCCACAAACGGGAGCCAATGCAGGATGTCCAATCTGACGAGGCCGACCCACGGTACTGCGGCGCACACGACGCGGTGGACGACGGCATGTACGAAGGCGGCGAGTTTGATGACGATGACCTTGAGGACGACCCGCAGATGCGTCGCCTGCGCGCGCTTGCGGCCGCCGAGCAGGACGAGCTCGCGTACTTTTCAAACCGAGGCGCGTCGTTCGACTTCAAGGTCGGCCGGCGCTGGGTGCTTCATCCGTACGGTCGCCTGCGGTCGGCCTGGGACTGCTTTCTCCTAGGTCTCATCACGTGTACGTACGTTAGTGAATGGTCTGACCTTTGCGAGACTCCAGTGGAGGGAGGCATTGATGGGGCATGGCGTACATATAGGGATGCTCGTGACGACGCCGTTTGAACTCAGCTTTCGCGAATTGTCGCACTCGGCGCGGCGCGCGATTCTCATGCTGGACGGCTTTCTCGACATGATGTTTGCCGTCGACATTATCCTCAAGTGAGGAGAATGATCGAGTTTGGCTTTGTTCCCGTCTAGCAAAGCCGAAACCCCTAACGTCTCCCTCTTGCTCTGCAGCTTCATGACGGCTATCGAGTCGGATGGGCGCCTCCACTTCTCGTACGCGTCGATTCGCAGCCACTACCTCGCTGGGTGGTTCTGGATGGACACGCTCTGGACGTTCCCGTTCTACGCACTCACCAACTCGACCGGCGCCGATGTGCCCGACTTCATGTCGATCCGCGATCTCTTCCAGTCGGATCTGTACCCGCTGCTGCGCATCTTTCGGCTCGCGCGCATCGTGAGCCTCGCGCGGATCCGCCGTCGGCTTGAGTTTTCGCTACGCATATCGTCCAGCTCGAGTAGCCTCGGTGGCTTTGTGTTCTCCGTGCTCGCGCTTTCCCACCTCTTCAGGTTTGGCACCCCGCCTGAGAATGTGTGGAGAGGGCTGCTGTGGGTTCTCACGTACGCTCTGCTTACTGCAGTTGCATGTTTGCCTACCTGGCGTTTGGTGACGACTACCACCTCCACTTGGCGCTCACGGATCACGTCTTGGAGGACGACTCGATCTACTCCAAGTACATTGCGTCTTCCTACTGGGCCATGATGACCATCGCGACCGTCGGATACGGAGACTGTACTGTCAAGTCTCCCGTCTCACTTGCCGCCCTCCTTTTTTCTGATCCCGCGGGTACTGATTTTCCTGTAGTGACGATCAAGACGAACGCTGGCCGGCTCTTCGCTATCGTCGCCATGGTCATGGGCGGCGGCATCTTTGCGTACGGCATCTCGAACGTCGTCGATCTCTTCCAGCAACTGTACGTCGAAGAGGCCGAGTACCGCCACAAGATGGACCAGGTCAACACGTTCATGCACGCGCGCGCACTGCCCCGCAAGCTGCGCGACGACATTCGCGCCGACTTTTTCCACTTGCGCAAGGCCACGCGCGAGCACAAGGCCGACGACTTTGCGATCGTGCGGCAAATGTCGCGCACGATGCAAAGCCACGTGGCCGATCTCTTCTGTCTCGCCATGATGCCCACGCGCATGCCCACGCTCGCGGGCTGCAGCGCCGAGTTTATCCACGAGCTGTACCTCACCATGGAGGTGCAGTGCTACTTGCCGGGCGAGCACATAATCCGGCAGGACGAGTTCGGCTCGGAGATGTTCTTCCTCTTTGTGGGCTACGTGCAGGCCATTGTGGGCCACACCAAGGTCGCGCTCTTTGGGCCCAACACGTGCTTTGGCGAGTTTGCCATCATGAACCCGCAGCGCCCGCGGCTCGCGACCATCCAGGCCGTCGACTATTGCGAGACCCACTGCATCACGCGCGCGCAGCTGCTCGCAACCGTGCTGCGGCATCCGTTCGTGCTGCGCTCGATTCGCGAGATCGTGGATCTGCGCCACCGTAAGGCGCTCACCGTGCTGACCGACCCGACCGCCAAGACGCGGACACTCATTCAGAGCCTCGCCGGTGTGTGGCACACGGACGGCCTGCAGGCGCTCATGCCGCCAGGCGTCCGAGCGGAAGACGTGCCCGAGCTGCACACGTTCGTGACGACGTCTTCTGCACCCGAGCGGTCCAGGCCGCCACTGTCGCGCCTGGTGTCGGTTCGCCTGGGCTCGCCCTCGCCTGTGCGGCGAAAGTCGGTGTCGACCGCGGACGCTGGGAATCCCGCAGAGGCGGCAACGGTCACAGCGACGACTGCGGAGTCGCAACCACGGCGCCACTCGTCCATTCGCATGGCGGAACCCGTGTCCGGTTCGTTTGAATCGGTGGAGACGTGCAATACATCGCGCGATGCATCTGCAAAAGTCAGACGCATGGCGTCGCGGCCCGGGGACGGGGAGAGTTTGTCCGTGCGAAACGCATCGAGTAGTAGTAGCGGTGGCGACGACCGCGTCGGACTCGTGCTCCACCAAATGAACTTGCTGCTCAAGCGCCAGGAAAAACTCGAGACCCAACTACAGCAACTACTCGAAACGCGTGGGGTGGTCTCTTCGTCGCCTCCGTCCGCGATAGTCGACAGTACGAATAGCACCGATCTCCTGCGCAGACGGAAGGGGACGTCGGTCACGGACCTCGCTAAAACCATACAGTAGAAAACTTATACTCTTTAAGATACAATACGTCCCCAAATGCACATTTGCTCAGTTCGTAAAGAGCGTCGGCAGCGCTTCTTCCTGCGCGATTTCGCCGCCGGCCAGGCGCGCAATCCACTGGCGCGCGCCGTCCACCTCGAGCTTGGCACTGCGCGTGGGTGAATAGAACGAGACCTTTTTGCCCTTGACACTGAACGCCGCCACGAGAGCTGCGAAGAACATTAGCACCACCACCGGAGTGAGTCTTCTCTTGGTAGGACACATGCACAGAGAGGTAGAGAGACTCACGCGACGCAGAGACCCCGAGCGACTGCTTGAACTGCGTCTCCCACTTGGTGCGCTGCGACGCCGGCAGGGTCGCGAGATCGAGCCAGCAAAACGTCAGCGGATCCCGCGCAAACTCGGACGCGAGCTTCTCCAGCACCGAGAATTGATCTACACACGGACGTGAGAAAGCAAAGTCAGGCGCGTGCATCGATACGGTAGGGAGGTTCAACAAGAGACGCGGAATTGGTACCTCGGACGTTGTTGCCAAACGCAGTGGGGTCCGGAAAGAAGAGCAGGAGGCGTCGCCCCCTGGCCGTGAGGTACAGCGGGTTGAACGCAAACAGTGACGGAGCAAAGACGCGCGCCACTTGATCATGCGGACTCGCGCGAGGCTACGCCATGAACTCCCCACGATCAGATCATTTTGCTCCTATCCTCTCGGAGCCACACGAAGCGGTACCTTTTGGGCCTCGTCGCTTTCGTTGGTCTTGTTGCTCTGTGGTTGGCTGCCGTTCGACTGGTCCTGAGCACTTGCCGACGCGTCCGACTGCATGTACGTAGGCAGCACCACCATGATCCAGACGAAGGCGGCCAGCAATGCGATTGTGGAAAACGAAAAGGGGAACGGCGACATCCTATCCACAGAACGGGTCAGCACATCGCAGGTTCCAATAGACTACGCAATGGCCACCGTACGTTTGCTGCTGGTAGTACTGTCTCTGCCGGTGCTGCTGCTGGTGGTGGTGCCACTGCCACTGCTGCTGGTTGTACCGGTTGCCGTACCCGCCAGTGCCGTAGCCGTGGCGTGGCTGCGATGTGTCATAGTTCCCGTTCGTGAGCTGGTCGTAGGCCGCGCCGATGCGCATGAACTGCTGCTCGGCATCCGGGTTTCCAGGGTTCTATTACTCTCACGTGTCAGCCTTCCTTCCCTCACTATATGCCACATAGAGAGACACACACACTGACCTTGTCTGGGTGCCACTTGAGCGCGAGCGACCGGTACGCGCGCTTGATGTCGCTCTCGGACGCACCGCGCTTGACGCCCAGCACCTTGTACGGATCCTCCTGGAAGGCCGCGCCCAGCGCGCACGGCATAGCCGCCATTAGCAGCAGCGTAACCAGCAGCAACCGCCGCCGCCATCGCGTCCCCGTGGCGTCTGCCATCGTCGTGGTGAGGTGAGGGTTCCAACTTAGCTCGTCAGTTCCAGAAAAACCGTTCAGATATCGTTTTTCATAGGTAAGTGATACCATTGTACTATACCAAAGAATGTGTTATCAGAGGTAATCATGCCGTTCGAATATCCCGCAGAATGGGCGCGAATATATTTCCCCAAGAGCTCCAGTAGTGTTCAAACCCCCAATAAGAAATGGAGGCGCGGCTCGCGGCGTCATCGGTGCAGTCGGCGGCCGAGAGCGAAGAAGACCTCTTGCGTCTCCAGCAGCAGACCCAGCCGCCCATGCACCAGGCGTCTTCAAGCGGCGCATTCAGCACGGCCAGCGTCGACCAGTTTCTGCGCGACAATGGCTTCGACCTGGACGCCGCCGACGACGACGTGCTCTCGTCCAGCGGCGCCAACAGCGACTTTGGCGTCGGCGCCTCTGCCGCGAGTCCAACAGCAGCGAGTGGCGGTCTTCCGTCGACGGTCGAAGGGCTCTTGCGTACCGAGGCCTTCACGCGACGCCGCGACCGCGACGAGAACCCGGACAACGACGGCGGCGGCGACGGCGATGTGCTGTCCAGTGACGACGGCAGCCACTTGAGCGGCGCCCACGTGGGCAGCACGGCTGCGGGCGAAGAAGGCGACTTGCCGCCGCCGCGGTTCATTCTGCTGGACGACGAAGAGTTGCTCTCCATGTCCCACGAGCCACCGCTGTCGCCCGAGGACCCGGCATGGCGACGTCCCGTGTCGGCGAGCACGGCCGCGCACATGGGCAGTCCACTGGACCGGTCCATGCTGCTGGGCGGGTCGGGCCTCTCGGCGCTGAGCGAGGAGAGCCGGAGTGGGCTCCACCACCGCCACGCGCCCGAGCCGACGCTTGCGTCCCATCGTCGTCTCGTACCACCGACGCGGCACCCACAGCAAACGCAGCGCAACGACGAGTCCAGGCCAAGCGGCTCGGCGCGTGTGAGCCTCATCGATCGACTCGTAGCGTCGTCGTCGTCGTCATCATCATCGGCGTCGTATGCGTCGTCGCCGCGCGCGTTGTCGTCGTCGTCGTCATCGTCCCACGACCACGTCGTCTCGTCCAAGCGGACGAATGATGACGAGCTGAGCGACGCGCTGGGCGTGGGCTCGTCACAGCCCAGCTCCAGACCGCGGCTCTCGCCTCGACGTCTCTCGCCGCATGACGAAGACGAGCACAAGGACGCGACCGACGGTCGTACGGCTGCTTCGGATCCGTGGCCGCGGACGCCACCACAGCAACAGCCGGACGCTGCCGCTAGCGATGACGGTGGCGACACGGAGCGCGAGATGCAGAGAACTCAGTGGAGCGATCTGAATATCCTGCTTCGTAAGAACGGGCTGCCGGCGCTGGTGCTTCGGGAACTCCCTTCGAAGGCGATCGCACCAGACCACGCGTCCATGATGAACCTCGTGCAGGATTTGCTGCTGCAGCTCGGGCAGAAAAACGAGGTGCGTCTTCTGTGTAGCTCTTCGGAAAGCCTCTTTCGTCTCACATCGCTCACTCTCTCTGTAGGCCATTCAGGATCTCGTGATCGACTCGAACCGCTCGCACAAAGAGCAGAGCAAAGCCGAGGGCGACGTCGCGTCGCTTGCAAAAAAGAGTGACGACCTCAAGCGATCGCTCCAGAATGCCCAGAACGAGATTGCGCGTCTCGGGCGCGAGGTGCAGCGCCAAAAGGACGAGACCGAGAGGCACACCAAGGCGCTCAAGGCGTCCGTGCTCAAGCTGCAGCAGCAGCTCAAGGTCAGCGAGCACCGCGTCAAGGCCAAGGAAGTGCTCGTGGAACGCATGCAGAAAAAAGTGCAGCAGCACGTCGACAAGGAGACGCTCAACAGGGCGCGCGACCGCAAAGTGTTTCAGCAGCTGCAGCAGCGTGCGCCGCGCAAGACGAACGCCGCCGACAACCAGGCGCTCGAGTGGATCGGTCTGTACGAGACGCAGCGCGAGCAAATGCAGCGCGAGATCGACCACTTACGATCGCAGGTCGCGGCTCTGAACGGTGAAGTGCGCGACAAGGAGAACTCGCTGTCGCGTCGGTCGTCGTTGAGCCAGGGTGGCTCGATGCACTGGAGCGAGTCCGTGTCCGAGGACCGCCACAGCACCAGGTTGCTGGACGCCTCGGACGACATGCTTCAGCGGCTCGAGGCCGCACGACGCGACCAAGAGCAAGCCGCGGCCAAGCTACGGCAGCGCGAGGCCATCATGGTTAAGAAGATTAGCGCTATTGAAGAGGAGCTGCTCGTGGCCCGCGACACGATCAGCGAGCTCAAGGACGAGAACGCCAACCTGGCCATGGAGGCCGAGTCGCGCCCGAGCATCCGCGACTACCGACTCGCGCAGCGCCGCATCCACCAACTCGAGCGGCAGCTCTCGGAGCAGAAACTCGCGCTGGAAGAAGCCAACGACATCCACGAGCTGCGAAAGTTCATGGGCACGACCGAGCTCATGGAGCGCGACCGCGTGAACCACCGGCTCCATCTAAACCGGCTCGCTACGCTCCCCAAGGAGACGCTCTTGGAGGTCGTGAAGGAAGTGTGTCGCGTGCTCAACTTGACCGACATTACGCTCATCACGCCGAGCCTCCAGAAGCTCTGCAACGTTGTGACGGCCGTGCCGCGCATGGAGCAGTTCATCCGCGACGTGTGCGGCTTTGTGTACTTTAACGGAGACCAAGACAATCAGCACGAGACAGAGACGCGCTTTGAGCTGGAGCAGGTGCTGCCGACGCTGCAGCAGTGGATGGTCGACCGCAAAAAGCTGTATGAGTTGGAGGTGAGTGCAGCGAGTCTCAGAGAGAGTGCGGGATACTGACGGACTTTTCTCTTTACGGCAGGGGTTCAAGGCGTCCATCGTCACGGAGCTGTGCAAGCGATCGGTCGAGCCGAGCCTGGTGAAGCAGCAGGACTCTACCAACAGTAGTGGCTCGCAGCAGCCGCTGCTCTCGAGTCTTCCACGTGCCGTGCGCATGGTCGCGGAACTCGTGGAGCTCGAGAAGAGCGTCATGCACCACAAGGAGATTTATACGCAGGCGGCTGAAGAGCTCGAGGTGCGTGTGGGGAAGGCTCCTATCTGCTTGTCCAGGAAATGGTGCTGACGGTAACGTGTCTGGTGGTGTCTCTAGCGACGTCCAAGCGTACTTGTGAACCAGATCGTGCGGCACTTTTCCCACGTCTTTGACGTGAAGCAAGTCGACGGCGTGCTGCCGCGAATCAACGTTCGTACTCCTCCCTGACGGTTGCACTCGGCCCTGTGAAGAGAGACTGACACTCTTACGCACACTGTTGGACTAGGAAATCTATCTCTTTGTGAACGAGATGGAGAATTTTCTCAAGGCGATCCGGTCGCTACTCGTGCTGAGTGCGTGTGCATTCATGAAGAATGGGACTGGAGACACACGATCGCTAACATGCTGTCTATGATTGCATTGCAGAGCCGAACGCGTCTCCTGTGGTCTGCATTGACGCCATTCGATCACTGGTCGAGGGGGAACGTTCAGCACGAGACGGTTGTGACACACCAGAGGACGACGACGACGCGCCCAATTACGTGGTTCAGAAGTCCACGCGTGGACGCGTCGATGCCGCGAGCGGTGGCGTCGCCGGCGTGCGCCAAGTGCGCGAAATGTCGGTGCTCGTCCGCGACCTGAAGAAGGAGCTCGGCGCAGCGACCATGCACGAGATTTTGCCGCGCACGCGACGGCTAATGGAGCTACTGAGTCTATCGATCCACCAGACGCAGGATCAGGACGACGATTGACGGGAACAACGACAACAAAATGCATCGGATTGAGTGGACGGGTTTGGTGAGTCATAGCACTTGAATAGCAGTACTACTTGAGCTCATGCACGGTCCGCAATGTCGTGCATGCGGTGAGTGCCGCCTCCCGTACTCTTGGGCGTCTCCAGCATCACAAACGACAGGTCATGGTCGCTCCTGATGCGGCTACTGGGGGAGGATGAGTCCGGGCTCGTAGAGTCGCCGTGGGATCCATGCCTCCGCGCGGCCTTTCGTCGGCGACCTGGGCGGAACGCGACGTACAGCAGCAGCTGTGCGACGCACAGACACGTATTGACAATGGTGGGCCCCACGATGAAGAAGTCGTCCATGAGTGCCCCATAGACGATCCACGTCGCGTTGCTAATCGTGCCCACGAGCACCATGCCCACGGGGATCGAGATGGCGTTCTTGGTCGTGAGCACGACGCGGATCGTGGCAAACGGCGAGGCATAGAGCGCGAGTCCGCACGCGATCGCGAGGACGCCGACAATCTGCTCAACGTGGTGGGCCTGCTGCACGCGTGGCCCCAGGAAGGCGTAGCACGACGTGGCAATGTTGAAGAGAAGTGCCACGGCGATGAGCTGCGCGACGTGGGCCCGGCGGTCGCTCTCGGATCCGTAAAAGAAGATGGCGAGAAACGCGACGCTCAACAGACTGCCCACGGCGTAGGTCGCAAAGAGCGGGAAGTAGGCGTTGGTGAGCAAGCCATAGAGCATCCTGCAAGCACAGTAGCGCGGTCACATCAGTCGGTAATTAGGCATGGAGTTGCAGGGCGTGAGTCATGTGGACACGGTACCAAATGTGGTTGTACGCCCACTGCGCCACGATGGGCAGCGCCGGCATGTGGCCCGTGCGCTTGCGTTTCAAGATGCGGACCATGGTCGGCGCCGGGCTCATGCACATGTAGAGTGCCGTGCAGGACGCGACCACATTGACGACCGCGAGGGTGGTATCCGAGACCATGGCTTGTTCGATTGTGGTGAGCGCGTCACGCCGTCGGGTCCGTTTCTGCTAAAGCAAGAGGGCAGGACGGCGAGAGACCCTTGGTGTGGGTTCAAGCTGGCGAGTCAGCGAGCAGGCGTTTGCCGAGGGTCGTGGTGACGCGGCATTTGCATTCGCGGTTGAAGGATTCAACGTTGACGGTTCGGATGCGTTCGAAATTCTTGCATAACCCTCTCGCTCTTCTTCGCGAGAAGGTGGCGGTTCGTTCGAAGCCTTGCTGCACTTCAATACGGTACGCTTATCAGACCCAGACGCCGCCATCCCATGGGTGGAGGGGCAAGTGGCCACGGGGTTTCACCCTTTTTTCTGCTTGGTCTCAGTTTCTCTGGCTCCGTAGATAAAAAAAGAACAATAGAATGTTGAAGTTGATTCTATACACTTTACAAGTTTACTCTATTCGGGGGCAAATTTCACTTGGTGGCAAAGCCAGACAACGCATGGGGGCCAGTGGGCGTGCTCACGGTGACGTAGTGGTCGTCGGTCTCGACCTGGATGCTTGAAAGTGTGAGCGTGCTGTCGCTCGCCTTGGCCACCTGCGGCTGCTCGAGCCGCGGCGCGTCCGTCACGATTTCAATCGCACCGCCGCCGACGTTGGGCGCCACAGCTCCAGTGACAACCGTGGCGCCGGGCTTCTGGCGCGTGGGGTGGTAGACAAAATAGAGCACGAACTGCACGCCACCGATGCAGACGTTCACGGACGTCGGGATGACCAACATTGCGTCGTGGATAAGACAACCGTAGAGGATCCATAGCGCATTGTTGACGAGGCCCACAACGACCATGACAAACGGAATCGACTCGGACGACCGCGTCGCGACCACGTGCTTGATGGTCGCAAACGGAGACGCGTACAGAAAGACGCTCGAAGCCATCGCAAGGATGCCGACCACGAGCTTGACGTCCGCCTGTCGCTCGTGGAACCGGCCGGTCTTGCCCAGCACGGCGTACAGCGTGGCAACCGCATTGATGAGCAGCACCGCGGCGCACGCTCGCCGCGCGAGCTTCTTGGCACTTGTGTAGCGGTAGAAGACACAGATGAACGCCACGCTGGTCACGTCGCCGACGATGTACGTGACCATGAGCGGGAACACGTCGTTGGTGACGTATCCGTACAAGAGCCTGTCAGATTAATTTCACACTGCGTCAGTCATGGAGAAACGCGGGAAAAGCTTGAAGCGACGGATGGATGGACGCGTGGGCGTCCCTCCATCACATGCAGTGTGGACACTGCAACGTACCACATGTGGTTGCATCCCCAGAGCGCGACAAGCGGCACGATGGACGCCGTGCCCGTGGACCGCAGCTTGTGGACCTTGTACATGGCCGTCGACGGACTGAGACACATGTACAGCGCCGACAGCGACGCCAGCACCTTGACGACGGTCACAAACGCGTCCCCCATCGTGGCCGAGTCGACGCGAAAGAACAGAGACGGAAGTGAGGAACGGACGACGGATTCGAAAGTGATCCGCCAGCAAATTGTCTCCTACGAGGGTGGGAGGAAGGGTGCAGGCTGCACCCCTCCCCCCTCCTCTCAGTGGGGTCTCCAGTGCTGTGGGACTCCCA